>PQFF01000104.1:183213-194282 GCA_003547095.1 Diversispora epigaea | reverse complement strand
AATAAAATATTATAATTATAATATTATATTATAATTTTGAATAAAATATTAAATATAATATTATACACTGGTCGAAAATTTATAAAAACTACACCTATCAGGTACCAGATAGGTGTAGTTTTTATAAATTTTCGACCAGTGATAATTATAATTTTTTACTATTTTTGATGGGTGAGTAGCTAGTTTGTATTAATATTATAGTTTAATTTAGCAATAATTTAGATTATAGGTCTGTAAGGTTTAATTAATAAACTAAGCTGCATGATCACAGTGTTTAAAAAAAAAATATTATTATAATTATCGAATAAAATATTATAATTATAATTATAAATCGTGATTATTACGGTTAATCACGATTTTAATAATCGCTGATTAATCGCGATTAATCGTTTATCAACATTTGTACTCAACTATATAGTTAATATATTCGTGATTTATAACACTATATATATCTTGATATATCAAAAAAAAAATAATTTCTGATTTATCAAAATGAAATTTTTGTTCCTCTTATGAACTAATTAAATTTATTTCCACGTGAAATTTATGTGGATAGAAAATTTCTGACATCTATTTATACTTATACACTAAATTATTTTGGAACCTCAAAATTACAATTTTGGAAAAAAAAGTTAAAATAGTTTTTTATAAAAGACGAAATTATTTTATTTAAAATCTGAAATTTTTTGATCACTCAGATAAATTTCTTGATTAAAAATATATATAACTAGGTACTTTTTTTATTTTTATATATAAAATAGATTTTGCATAAACATTAAAAAGATGAAATATCTCAAAAATTCAAAATCAATTTTGAAAACATGTATACATTTACTTCAGTATCATTAACAGATTTTTCACCTTTACACAGAAGTTAGGATTTATCAGGGGTAATGTATTACTGGTTAAATGAAAAAAAATAAGACAGTTTTATCATAAATAGAATTTTGATTAATGGCTAAATTTGCTAAAATTTATTAAGTATAGGCAGTTGATTTTTTCAGATTTATAAATAAAAATTTCTGATTTATGAATTTTCACAAATAGGATGTCTGATTTATGCATATTTGCGTCATCAATAGGATTCTGATTTTTGTTCATTTGACCAGTGTATTTATTACCAATATTGTACATTTTGTATGTTCTTAGATTTTTTTATTGTCCCAATGTCTTATATCTCATGTTCCACTGTTCCTACTCTTAATGGGCTTATAAAGATATATTAAAATTTTATAAATATATGTAAAAATCAATTCTAAATAACTTTAATTAATAACTTAAAACTAGGAAAACAGAAACTGTTGTAAATCTGAAACAAATTATTTTATGTGATGTTATTTAATAATTGTTATCAAAAATTAGACAGACATGTTTACAGAAGTTATATCTTTGATCCTTTTCTATTTTTTTGTTAAGCTATGTATCAATATTAGAACTTTTAAAATATTAAAAATGCAACTTTGTATCAACTTACTTGTCCATTAAATGTCCTATACTACGCTCTGGACAATAACACTGATCAAATGAACAAAAATTAGATGACGCAAATATGCATCCTATTTATAAATCTGAAAAAATCGACTGCCTATACTTAATAAAACTTAGCAAATTTAGCCATTAATCGGAATCCTATTTATGATAAAACTGTTCTATTTTTTTTTCATTTGACCAGTGTAAGTTTTATAATGAAATGTTTTATTATTTATGTTTTATTTTTGTCCCAATATTGTTCCAAGATGTCCCATGACAATACTGTTTATCACCATAATATCCTAGGGACTTAGTGGAAAAAGATATTTGTCATCCACCCGTAAAGACAACACGTGAAATATTTCTGATCACCCGCCAACTTATGGTCCAATTAAATTTAGCAAAATTAAAATATCACGTGGGATGAAAAATCTGTTGATCTTCCCCAGTATCACCAGAAATTTTTCTACCCCCCACATAAATTTCACGTGGAGATGATTTTTTCTGAATTTAATTGGTCCATAATTGGCGGGTGATCTCACATGTTATATTCACGTGAAGAAAATAGGGTGATGAATGTTGGGTGACAAATATGGTTTCCGCATGTAAAAAAATTCTCTGTCCCCAGGATATTTAATAAAAATCGATATTCGAAGGATGTGACACACGGTGATAAATATATTACCCCTGACAAACCCTAACCCTAACCCCCGAAATTTACATAAAATATCATGTGGGGGGTAGAAAAATTTCTGGTGATACTGGGGAAGATCAACAGATTTTTCATCCCACGTGATATTTTAATTTTGCTAAATTTAATTGGACNAACTGTTCTATTTTTTTTTCATTTGACCAGTGTAAGTTTTATAATGAAATGTTTTATTATTTATGTTTTATTTTTGTCCCAATATTGTTCCAAGATGTCCCATGACAATACTGTTTATCACCATAATATCCTAGGGACTTAGTGGAAAAAGATATTTGTCATCCACCCGTAAAGACAACACGTGAAATATTTCTGATCACCCGCCAACTTATGGTCCAATTAAATTTAGCAAAATTAAAATATCACGTGGGATGAAAAATCTGTTGATCTTCCCCAGTATCACCAGAAATTTTTCTACCCCCCACATGATATTTTATGTAAATTTCGGGGGTTAGGGTTAGGGTTTGTCAGGGGTAATATATTTATCACCGTGTGTCACATCCTTCGAATATCGATTTTTATTAAATATCCTGGGGACAGAGAATTTTTTTACATGCGGAAACCATATTTGTCACCCAACATTCATCACCCTATTTTCTTCACGTGAATATAACATGTGAGATCACCCGCCAATTATGGACCAATTAAATTCAGAAAAAATCATCTCCACGTGAAATTTATGTGGGGGGTAGAAAAATTTCTGGTGATACTGGGGTAAATAATCTGTTGGCCCATCGGTCATGCTTTTTTATAAAAAATTATTTAATTCAAATAAAAACAAAAAAAATACTTATGTATAATAATACAGAAGATGACGTTGAGCCTGGATTTCGCGGTGGACTTGGTTCATCTAAAATGGATACTGAGGATGAAGAAGAGGAGGACATGGATTCGGGATCAGGAATGGGTCAACAAAGTTCAGCATTTGATGATTTGCTAGATCTACGTTTTGGTTTAACCAAAAGAAAACGAAAAGCTCAATTCTTTTCTAAACAAAATAAACGTTCGCATGAAGCTGATCAAGAATTTGGAAAATTTGAGCAGCATACTAAAGGAATTGGTCTTAAACTCATGCAGAAAATGGGATATAAATTGGTAGAGTTGCAACAAGATAAATTCATCGTCCTTGATTAATTTATATATGGATGTTATTCAATTGGCTGTGCTTTTACATAGGGGGAAGGTCTTGGGGCGGAAGGTACTGGTATTGTAAAGCCTATCGAGACGAAAGTACGCCCTTCTAAGATGGGTTTGGCATATCGTGGTTTTGATGAACGGACGGATAAAGCAAAAAGCGAAAAAAAGTGAATTTCATATTTAATTTATTATATTTTTTTTTTCTATTTTTTTTCACATATATTAAGGCTAATTCGTATTTCTTTTTTTTTTAAAGTGATATTGTTGAAAAAGTTAGTATCAAACCCGTACAAAAAGAAAAGCCGAATGCTTGGAGAAAGTCCAAAAAACCCAAGACTGCTAAAGCTGAATACAAAACGGCAGACGAGGTAATGAATGAGAGTGAAACCACTGCGCCAGTGCAGCCGATGAAAATTGTAGATATGACTGGTCCACAGGTGATCTTATTTTTCTACATGTATCTTTATCTGTTTTTAGAAACATTTTATTTAATATAGGTTGGTTCGCTTGATATTGTTACATTGTTGGGTATATCAGGTTCGTGAAATTTCTTCAGCAAGCCAAATTAAATCTCATGCAATACTGGATTCTTCTTCACGTCTTCCAGAATTGCGTCATAATCTTCGTTTGATCGTAGATATGTCGAAATCGGATTTGGAACATTTCACTAGAGAACGTAGAATTCAGAATGAAAAGAAAAAATCTCTTAATCAAGATGTTATTAGACTTTCTACCTTGGTGGAAGACGAAGCAAAAAGTAAATTATATTTAAATTGCGATATCAATACATCAAATTTTTCGATTAATTGATTTTTAATTAAATTTATTCGTACTTTTAGGAATTAGTCAACTTGATGAAGTTATGTCTATCCTCAAAGAATGCGATAGACTTCTCACAGTTACTCTGTCAACAGATTCTCCCGAGTTAAATGTGTTTTCTGAATTATTTGAAAAACTATTTACAAATTATCCCGATGAATTTGTTGTTTATGGATTAGATGCTGCTGTGGTATCAATAATATCTCCTGTGGTTGGTAATTTTTAAAGCACTCTAAGTTTCATTAAAAAAGCTAGTTTTTGAAGTTACCATTATTAAAAATTGATATTATTTTTTTCATTTTATACTAGCTTAAAAAATCTTTGAGTTATTGGGAACCGTTGGGGAATCCTCAACTCGGATTACAAGAACTTCAACAATGGTCCCAATTATTCAAAACTTCATCATCTGATACGAATGTTAAGACTAATTACAATGGGTTATCACGTTCAAAGTAAATATGATAATATAATACATTATTATTTGATTTTCTACGTAAATATTATATTTACGAATCGCCATTTTATAGAGAGAAAATAATGACACCATACGAGAACATGATGTTTAATATTTGGCTTCCAAAAGTTAGATCTGCGATAAAGTATGTTTCAGTTTAATTTTCATTTATTTAATTTATATTATTTATATTTTAGATCTGACATTCTATTGCTTTATCAGTAATGACTGGAATGTGCGAGATTTTGATCCGGCAATTCGCTTGCTCGAAAATTGGCGTCCACCATTGCTTCCCGAATTCATTTATGAAAACATAATAGACCAACTTATAATGCCAAAATTGATAAGAGAAGTAGATTCATGGAATCCTAGAAATGACACTGAAATGGTACATCAATGGTTACATCCTTGGTTACCCTTATTAAGAGAAAGGCTGGATCCTTTATATGCGAATATACGTCAGAAGTTTCGCCTTATTCTTCAAAATTGGGATCCTGCAGATTCTCGAGCATTAGAAATATTACGTCCATGGAAAAATGTAATATTTTTTAATATTTTTTAATTCTATAATATTATATAATCAGAATGTTTTACTATAATATTATTATTTGTAGGTTTTTCAACCGACAGATATGCAATCGTTCCTTGTTAAATATATTTTGCCCAAGTTAAACGAAACAATGCATGCAAAATTCCAAATAAATCCCAGAAAACAAGAATTAGGTAAATAAAATTAAAATAAATTATTCTTTTATGGTTGTTCCTGGGTGGCTAATTTTGTCTATTTTTTTTTCTTTTCAATAATTAGAACTTTTTAATTGCGTTATGAATTGGCGAAATTTGTTTGTTTCTGATGTATTTTGTAAATTATTTGAGACAGAATTTTTCCAAAAATGGTTGGATGTATTATATATATGGTTAACACACAACCCTAATTATGTTGAAATAAGACAATGGTGAGACTTATTCTTGTTTATGTAGAAGGATATGAAGGATATGATAAAATTTGAACTTTAATCGATTTTTTTTTAGGTATTTATTCTGGAAAGAATTATTCCCCCAGGAAATGCTCACCGATTCTCTTATCGAAGCACAATTCATGAGGGGGTTATCTTTGATAGATAAAAGCATATCATTGGGGCGAGAGGCATCTAGCAGGTTAACGAACTTACATATACATTACATTTGAATTTAGATTTAAAGATTTTTATTTTTATTATTAATTTATTTTTATTATTAATTTATTTTTATTATTAATTCATTTATTTTTATTATTAATTCATTTATTTTTATTATTAATTCATTTATTTTTATTATTAATTTATTTTTATTGTTAATTTATAAATTTTTAGATTGCCTCATCCATCAAGCGAACAAATTGAGCAAATGGACTTTAATTTTGAATCATTTCAAATTCCTTCTGTCAATCCTAACACAATGGATACAGAAATTAGCTTTGTGGAGTTGGTAGAAGAATTTGCTCAAGAAAGGAACATATTGTTTTTACCTCTCAACAAAACTCATAAAACTTCTGGTAAATCACTATATCGTATGGGAGGTACTTCCGAAGGTATTGGTGGGGTTACAATGTTTTTCCAAGATGATGTGATGTTTGTTAAAAAAGGGCAAGATTGGCAACCAGTTGGATTTGAAGAAATTTTGGAAATGGTATAAGACCAAGATTCCAGATATTATTAGAGAATATTATATAGAATAGTTCGACAGATAAATTAATAATAAAAAAATTATCATTTTATTCCAAAAAATAATCACAACCAGTAAAACTATCTCAAATTATAATCACCATTTCATAATCATCATTTCAGAAACGAGAAACTTTATTATAATATTATTTAACATTATACCTTACGATAATTCGCCTATCAGGTTTTATAATTGTTAATCAATTTTTTCTCTCTCTCATAATATTATAAATTGTAAATATTTCTTTAAAAAAACATTTATTATTGTATAATGCAAAAAAAGAAAATTTCACCTTTACAATAATTGTTATAATAACTAATATTGAAATTAAATTATATAAATTATTTATAAATTATATTTATAAATAAGTGCTAAAAAATAATACAATGTGAAAGTGAATAATAAAATATAAAATATGATGATAAATATGATAAATATGATTGGATATGATAAATATGATAAAATATGATGGATATTTACAAATGTTAAAAATGATAAAATGAAATGATAAAAATTATGAATAAATTGCTATACAATATATTTTTTGAGCAATAAAAAATAAATACTGATCCAAATTTTTTCATTTTTTTGGGGGGGTTTTATATTTTGAAATTACTTTAAATAATATTAAAAATGATATTAAAGGGTGAGCTTATTCCTCACCCAGGGTGAGATAACTATCGAGTAGTATTACTTTCATGTGATTACCAGATGATTACCAGGTGAAAAATAATATATGACAAATAGTGTTTTCTAACCCTAAAAAAACTAAGTCCGAAAAAATATAATAAAAATTGATATCCAGAGGGTGTGATGTAATGTGACAATTATAGGGGAGAGAAATTCACCGAATGAGAAATAAGTTCTCATATTAAAAAATGATATTAAAAAATGATATTAAAAAATGATATTAAAAATGATATTAAAAATGATATTCGTTGAAAGATCAACAAAATGAAACATAATGAAAATTTGATGCTTTTTTTGTATTTTTTTTTGTTTGCGTTTGTGATTAAATTATATTGTTTTGGAGAATATCATGCATGAATATATTTGAAACATATTTGTAAATTTCATAAATTGTAAAAAATCTTAGAAAGAATGATAAAGGCGATTGCATGTTTTTGGTTTTGTTTTTAAAAAAACTGAATTTGAGAAAATTTTCGATGCTTAATTAAAAAAAATGGTGTATTGATAAATTAAGTAGTTATTATATACAAGAAAGAAAATATCATCTAAAATGTGGACGTTCATGACATCTAGATGAAGCCGTAGAAGATGATGAACACGATTTATCATGATTTGAAGAAGGGCTACTTTTTCTACGTGTCTTTGATGTGATAGAATTATTTTCCTGTAATTAATCCATAAAAAGAAATTAAAGAAATTAAAGAAATTAAAGAAATTAATAAACAAGAAATATAATTATTTCTATTATAATTCTTAAAAATTCGTACCCCAACGGATTTTCTAATTTCGTATAAAAAACCTTTTTTAGAATTATTATCCAAACCAAATCTTTGTTCATTACTAATACTTCTGATGGCTGGATACCAATGGTTTATCTCTTTTCGATGTTGCCTTTCTGAAGCCATCAGAGCTGCAAGAAATCCCTTTGACACTTCAAATTCTGATCCAACCTGAAACTCATTATCACCTAATTTCTCACCATTCGAGACCACACAACTATTACTCAACAAACGTCTTCGCTGATGGCCATTATGACTATCATTAAATACTGATGATTTCAATGTTGGTTCATCCCACGCTGCATCATTATCGTCACTATCGTCACTATCATCATTATTGATATGATCATTCGTTGTCGATGTAAACTCGCCAATTTTACAAGGTTTTGTTGTCTCAGATTCAGAATCTGATAATGTCAAAATTTCTTCTTCAGTTGAAACAGGATTGAACCAACACATTTTAATTGGATCAAAGACCATATTTCCGACTGATTGTAAAGATTTTGTAGGTTGACTAATATTTGGAGTTGTTGGAGAATAAAAATCTTTCAATATAGATTCATTACCATCCCATCTTTGTAAAACTGGATTATAAACCATTTCACCAACCACTATAAATATTAAAGATGATAAATGTAGGTATTTTTTTTTTTTAAAAAAAAAAAAAANCCAACCTGAAACTCATTATCACCTAATTTCTCACCATTCGAGACCACACAACTATTACTCAACAAACGTCTTCGCTGATGGCCATTATGACTATCATTAAATACTGATGATTTCAATGTTGGTTCATCCCACGCTGCATCATTATCGTCACTATCGTCACTATCATCATTATTGATATGATCATTCGTTGTCGATGTAAACTCGCCAATTTTACAAGGTTTTGTTGTCTCAGATTCAGAATCTGATAATGTCAAAATTTCTTCTTCAGTTGAAACAGGATTGAACCAACACATTTTAATTGGATCAAAGACCATATTTCCGACTGATTGTAAAGATTTTGTAGGTTGACTAATATTTGGAGTTGTTGGAGAATAAAAATCTTTCAATATAGATTCATTACCATCCCATCTTTGTAAAACTGGATTATAAACCATTTCACCAACCACTATAAATATTAAAGATGATAAATGTAGGTATTTTTTTTTTTTAAAAAAAAAAAAAAGAAAAAAGAGATAAATTTCGTATAATTCAAAATAAACACCTTTAGGGCCCTTTTCGGAATTCAGGTTACGAATTAATTGTGGTTTCGCCCGTTTATTCTTAAAAACAATAATTATAATATTATTAATATTAATAATATAGTTATAATAATAATAATAATAATAATAATAATAATAATAATAATAATAATAATAATAATAATAATAATAGTCATAATAATATTAATAATATAGTTATAATAATAATAGTCATAATAAAATTTTACCTTAATGGAATTACCAAATTTTGAATCAGTTGATGAGACACTATCTTTTCTTTCTCTTCGGTAATTTAAATCAACAGAATTCGATAAATTTTGAAATACTGATTCCTTAACATCTATTTTTTAAAGTAGAAATGAATTAACAACAAAATAATTAATAAATATTTAATAAAATAAAAATATTTAATAATGTAAATAATGATAATTTACCTTTCTCTTTTTCAGAAAAAATGGAAGAGACTTTCTTTGGATTAATAGATAAGTCATCAAAATCATCAAAATCATCAAAATCATCTTTTTCCAAGTAAACACTAGAAATATTAGATGAATTATTCTTCCCCAAACGGTTATTATTGGATAAATTTATAGATTCACTCTTTTTCAAGCAAATAGATGAATTTTTAATTTCATTTTTCTCTAAAAAAATATCTTCATATACATATTCATCTAATTCATTGTCAACATCACAATAACTCTCTAATATATTACTAGATTTATTCATTTCGCTTTTTTTTGGCGAATTAACCATCAATTGTGATAATTGTTGTTGTGATAATTGTTTTGGTTGTGATAACTGCTGTGGTTGTGATAATTGTTGTATTAGAATGGTCTTTGGTTTAAGAGGAGGTAATTGTGAAGCATTACTCAAAGTTTTTGAAGTTTTTGAAGTTTTTGTTGACTTCTTGACATTAGGTGAAGAAGAGGATAATTGATGTTTTTTAATGTTAATTAATGATGATGGTGCATTGCCATTTTTTGTCAAAGATTTTTCAACAATTTTTGATGGCTTAGAACGTGAAGATTTTTCAAGTTTGTCGGAAATTGAATTGCCAGCAATGTCTTTAATTTCTTTAATTTCTTTAATTTCTAAACTTGAAGTTTTTCTTTGGTTGTTTTCTTGTGTGCCACCAGAAATAATAGACTTGGAGATATTTTTTGTTGTCGTCGTCGTCATAGAAGTTTTTGCATTAACTTTGTCTTTTGATTTAGATGAGGAACTGGGTGTTTTTGACAGGGTAGGACGTTTCGACATAGCAATTTTCTTTTTCTCTTTCTCTCTTCGCAAGAGAAAAGTTGTGTTTGGATTTGAGAGAGTCTCATTAGTTTCCTTTAATTGGGATGATGGCTCTACCTTTCTAGTGGAAGGTAATATTATTAAAGATTGGAAGGAATGCATTTAATATATATTTTCGACTATTAGAGTTTGTCATCAAATTTAAAATTTAAATATAAAAGAATATAAAAGAATAGTAAAAAATAGACACTACTTCCGCCTATCAATTAATTTTGTAATTTGTGGCTTGCCTGTTTATTTGGTCTGTGCTCAGTTGTGGCTTGAATATTTGAACACTTTCAACTTGATTTTACAAGAATATTTCAAGACTTATTATAATGAAATCGTACAATTTATTTCCTAATTATTTTCATAATGAACTTTACAATATTTAATTATTTCGCAATTATAATTGTAATTAAAAAATCAAAAGCAATTATACTAAAACTTTGAGAGAGGATAATGTAAATGTCAAAAAATTTCTTCTAATTATGAAGTAATAAATTGTAGAAATTGTAGAAATAAATTTAATAAATTTTTTGTTTAACTGTGACTTTCAACGGCACGAACACTAATTAAATAATGAAAAAATTTCATTAATTTAAAATAATGCCAACAATATTTTCAATATTTCACTTGTAAAGTTAAAAGAGATTATGTATTAAACCTGTCTTCTAATGACATGAATTTATCAGTACGTGTCTATTTTAAAAATTCAAAAAAAAATTTATATATTAATTATATATTAATTATATTAATTATATATTAATTATATATTAATTATATTAATTATATATTAATTATATATTAATTATATATTAATT
>PQFF01000104.1:140619-179952 GCA_003547095.1 Diversispora epigaea | reverse complement strand
TGAGTGTATAATGAGAGAATGGTGAGTGAATAATGAGAGAATGGTGAGTGAATAATGAGAGAATGGTGAGTGAATAATGAGAGAATGGTGAGTGAATAATGAGAGAATGGTGAGTGAATAATGAGAGAATGGTGAGTGAATAATGAGAGAATGGTGAGTGAATAATGAGAGAATGGTGAGTGAATAATGAGAGAATGGTGAGTGAATAATGAGAGAATGGTGAGTGAATAATGAGTGAATAATGAGAGAATGGTGAGTGAATAATGAGAGAATGGTGAGTGAATAATAATAATGATAATGATAATGATAATGATAATGATAATAATAATAATAACAATAACAAAAATACTTACTCAACATAACTATCCCATAGAAATACCAGTAAATCTCTTAAATCTTGATTGTCAATTTTCTATGAATTTTGTAATCATTTTTGTTCATTTACAATTGGAAAATTTTGATCAAATAAATTAAGAAAATTAAAAAGTATTAACAAATCTATTATATAATATACAGTAGTGAGATAAAAATACAAGCTTTTCTATAGGTTATTACTGTGCTCACGGCACGGGAATTTTCTGGTAATATAAAATTTAGACTTACACTATTTGCCTGTGGTACATCAACATCAATGATCCCGTAATCCTTATCTAATATAGTTTTAATATATTGATGCACGGTGTCAATCTATAATATTTAAATATAATAAAATTGTAAAATTGTAAAAAAATCTTGTATTTAATTATTATTAAGAAATTCTTACGAACCATATAAGATCCTGGAATATTAATTGTATTCGTTGTAGCACGTGTATCAGCTCTAATTTATTAAATCTAAAATTAAATGTTTTATTTCTTCATCCGTAAAATAAAATGTTCAACGAACCTGAAATCGGCCCTAAAATAAAAAGAATTAATTTTGATTTTTTTTTTTTAAAAAAAAAAAAAAAAAAAAAAAAAAAAAAATAAAAAAAAAAAAAAAANGAATAATAATAATGATAATGATAATGATAATGATAATGATAATAATAATAATAACAATAACAAAAATACTTACTCAACATAACTATCCCATAGAAATACCAGTAAATCTCTTAAATCTTGATTGTCAATTTTCTATGAATTTTGTAATCATTTTTGTTCATTTACAATTGGAAAATTTTGATCAAATAAATTAAGAAAATTAAAAAGTATTAACAAATCTATTATATAATATACAGTAGTGAGATAAAAATACAAGCTTTTCTATAGGTTATTACTGTGCTCACGGCACGGGAATTTTCTGGTAATATAAAATTTAGACTTACACTATTTGCCTGTGGTACATCAACATCAATGATCCCGTAATCCTTATCTAATATAGTTTTAATATATTGATGCACGGTGTCAATCTATAATATTTAAATATAATAAAATTGTAAAATTGTAAAAAAATCTTGTATTTAATTATTATTAAGAAATTCTTACGAACCATATAAGATCCTGGAATATTAATTGTATTCGTTGTAGCACGTGTATCAGCTCTAATTTATTAAATCTAAAATTAAATGTTTTATTTCTTCATCCGTAAAATAAAATGTTCAACGAACCTGAAATCGGCCCTAAAATAAAAAGAATTAATTTTGATTTTTTTTTTTTAAAAAAAAAAAAAAAGAAAAAAGTACACGTAAAATCAAATAAAAATTAACTTACATATCGTGTACAAAAAAAACCAAGATGCTTTTGGAACATATATTAATACTATATAAAACATAAATGGGAAATAAGAAACCAATTGATAATTATATTATTACGTAAATATTAACAGAAAGTTAAAAATTATGTCACCTGCAACAAGCTAAATCCCCGAATCTTCTTTGTAGTCTTTCAGTTCCTAACGGTACAGGTACCATCTTATATTCTTGATATAATATTCGTGTTCGATAAAGTTTTAACATGTCTAATTCAAAGAAACACGTTTTTTTAGTCTCTATGTTTTATTCTACATGTTTTATTCTGTGTTTCAATCTTTGTATTTTATTGTACGTATATGTGTGAAAAATAATAATGAATTAAAATTAATTCATAACAATTAAAACAATTACCTGCCATAGGTACCACGAATTTTCCTGGTTTATCTAAGTTATAAAAGAAAATTTAATTTTGATTTAAGGATGATAAACCTAATAATGCAGATCATTGCTCTCGTTACAAACAAGTACCTTCTAAATAGTCAACGTGCTCCGGCGTAAGGCATGACCAATATCGTGATTGTACGCGAATTACCTGATGAATAGTCTCGATACAATCGTGGCTGGGTATGATTGGCCCTAATCTAGCTGGGGGTTCGCCGAGTAAAACTTTCACACATGCAAGTGCAGATTTTGATATGGATTCTAAATTATAGCCACCCTTTGAAGTACAAATGAAATTTATAAAAGAAATATAAAATGACAAATAGAAACGTTTCACACTATATAAAATATAATTATATTACTTCTAAAGCAAGAACAAGTTTTCCTCCAGCTAAAGCTTTTAACATGTGAGTCATGTGTCCATATGCAACAGGTGACACGTGATTTTCTCCAATTGGATCACCTACAAAAAAATTATAATTATTATTATAATAATTATTGTAAAAAAATTATATATAGATTATATAGAGATTATACATAAATTATATATAGATTATATATTTATGGTACCTTCTGCGGCGTCAAATCCGGCAGAAACGATCACAATATCGGGATCGAATTCGAAAGCAATGGGCATTACTACTTTGTTGAAAGCGTATATATAATCACTATCATACATCCCAGCACGAGGCCAAGGAATATTTATGGTTCTTCAAAGAATATAATAATATAATTGCTTAAATTAAAACACGTGAATTGTCGTTATTTATAAAATATAAAATACATATTCTTACCTTCCTTTGGCACCTTCCCCACCAACGTGAGTATGACTAGCTTGTTTATCCCCAGGATAAAAATGCGCGTTCTCATATCGATGCATCGAACAATAAGTCACATTAGGATCGTCATAAAATGCTTTCTGTGTACCATTACCTATTCAAAAATATATATTAATCAAGTTAATTTAATAATTGATGACGATAATTTCTAAATAAAAATTACCGTGATGAATATCCCTAATATAAAAATTTATAAAATGCAACCAGTAAATCAAAAGTTCATTAAATTAACCAATTATAGTAAATGGTAAATTATGAATTCATCTTACCAGTCAAATATAAAAATTTTTTCTACATTATGATATTTTTTCAAACACTGAGCTGCAACAGACACATTATTAAAGAAACAAAATCCCATAGCTTCATCGAATTCAGCGTGATGTCCTGGTGGCCTCACATTTGCAAATCCGTTAGTCACGGTTCCATTAATAACAGCTTTACATAATTCAATTACACCACCACAAGAAAGTCGGGCACAAAACGCTGTCTCGCTATTTATATAAATAGAATTAAATTCTCCAGATAATTTTGCTAATTCGGCTTCACTCCTTTCTAATTATGGAATTATGGAATTCATATTGACAAGAAAATTAGATAATAATTAGATAATAATTAGATAATAATAATTAGATATGATGACTTTTAAAAATTAATTATCGCATAAAATTTATTAATTTGATATTCACGTGTAGTTTGATATAATAGACTGATATTTTTTTTACCAGTCTCTTACCTGCAGTCTTATTTACAAAGTTCCAATAGTCTATGGTATGTACGAGACAGGCTTCTTCACGAGTAACTTCGCGGGCTTTTATGGGTATTAATTTTTCAAGGCATCCGGCTTTTGATATGGTTCTTTGGATCGAAGAAATCCTACTTGGATCTTCGGGGTGATGTTCGTCTTCATGAATGTTACCATGATATCGCATTCGTTTATCATAAACAACGCCTGTCGTAGATTCGCTAAAATTCATAGGCATGGCTTGAGTATTATTTCTAAAATTATTACACGAGTTGAATCGACTTCCTCTGGTGACAGGTACATTTCCGGACTCTATAAGAACATAGGGTTTTCCGTCAGTTCCATCAATATCCATATTGTCCAACATGTTTGCAAAATCTTATAAAATATTGTTATAGTCTCTGTATTTGTAAATTTTGTTTTAAATTTTTTAAAATATAGCAGATAGAACGGAAGCAATTAATGAAAATTTATAAATGCTGCAGATCTATTCAATCCAGTAATATTAACCAATGCTGATCAAAGTCAAATTAGTTAAAGTTTAATCTGAAAACTACAATGTGAAAAGACATTTGAAAATCACCTTCAGTAAAGTTGAACTTTGAATTTTATGAACCTTAAGGGGGATAGTTAATCTGCACTTTCCTTTCTTTTTATTATTAAACTCAAAGTTCTATAATTTTCATGAAATATGTTTTCTCCTATATATAAGTTGATCAATTTTTAATTATATCAATTGAAATTTTTATTAAAAGAAGCAATTAAAATTAAAAAAATTAAAATTAAATCAAGACAAATTTTGATTTTTATTAGTAATTGTGTCAGACTCAATTACATACATCAATGATCAAAAATCAACAAAATTTTTAATACAAACTAATTTAACTTATTTATGAATTAGCTACAAATCTTGTCTATTCATGAATCAGTCACAACTATATATGTTGTCAAAATTATTTAATTGAATTAGATGCTGTTACCAATGGAGATTTATTTTGCAGAATAAACACGTGGAATGAACAGAAACTCTTAAAATAATATTACACTAATCAAATTATACATGTTTCCAAAATTAATTTTGGATTTTTGAGGTACTTTGTCTTTTTGAGATTTATGTAGAATCTATTTTATATATGGAAGTAAAAAAAGTATCTAGTTGTATGTATTTTTAATCAAGAAATTTATTTGGGTAATCAAAAAATTTCATGTTTTAAATAAAATAATTTTGTTTTTTATAAAGAACTATTTTAACTTTTTTTTTCCAAAATTACAATTTCAGAATCTCAAAATAATTTTGTATACAAGTATAAGTCAAATAAACAAAAATCAGAATTTTATTAATAATGCAAATATGCATAAATCAAATATCCTATTTGTGAAAATTCATAAATCAAAAATTCTTATTTATAAATTGAAAAAAATTAATTGCCTATATCTAATAAATTTTAACAAATTTAACTATTAATTGAAATTTTATTCATAATAAAACCATTCTATTTTTTTTTATTTAACCAGTATTAACACTGGTCGAATGAACAAAAATTGGAATCCTATTGATGGTGCAAATATGCATAAATCGGATATCCTATTTGTGAAAATTCATAAATCAGAAATAAATTAGAAAAAATCGACTGTCTATACTTAATAAATCTTAGCAAATTTAGCCATTAATTGGAATCCTATTTATAATAAAACTGTCCTATTTTTTTTCATTTGACCAGTGTAAAAATATTATTTAAAGAATTATTAGTGAAAATAAACAAAACTACTATTAATAGATAAGTTATAGAAGTCAAAAACTATTGTTAATAAATAATTGATAAAACCCCAAGCAATCTATAGATAGGTCAGATAATATTAAATTAGGGAATGACTAAAGTAGAGTTAAATCACGTGAGTTATATAATATTATTGAGATACTCGTAATTGGTCGTAAGTATACATGTTCCTAAAATTGATTTTGGATTTTTGAGGTATTTCTATTTTTTGAGATTTATGCAGAATTCATTTTATATATGGAAGTAAAAAAAGTACCCAGTTATATGTATCTTTAATCAAAAAATAAATCTGGATGGTCAAAAAATTTCAGGTTTTAAGTAAAATAATTTCGTCTTTTATAAAAAACTATTTCGACTTTTTTCCCCAAAATAATTTTGTGTGCAAGTATAGTTATGAGTTGTATAATAAATATTTATTGTTAACAAATCAACAAAACGAAATGAATAAATACTTTTTTTAAACACTTTCTTTATTTTTATTTCTATTTACTATTAATTTTTCAGCAATAACGGAATTTGAAGATAAAAAGATGAACTTTAAAAATATTAACGAAAAATATTGGAACGTTAAAAAAAAAAAATGGAAGAATTGAAATTATTTACTACCTCAACAAACCTTACACTGGATGAAAGATAGAGTTTACTTTTTGACATAACTTACTCTTTGGAAATTTCAATGAAAGATTTTGATAAAAATTGGCAGCTAGTTTTGAACATATGGACTATACATGTCATTAAAACTATTGAATTGAGTCAGACACAATTAAAATCAAGAAAAATTGGAGTTGAGTCAAGGCAAATTTTGATTTTTACTAGTGATTAACGCAATTAGTTGAGTTAGACGTAATTAAAAATTGAAATTTTAAAAGTTGAGTCAAGGTCAAATTAGTTTTGACGACATATATAATATGGATATAGTAGAATTCATATAAACTAATTAATGGTAACGTTCAAAAAGATTTCACCTGTCATCTTACGAAACACTAGGATTTGAGCATAAGAAAAAAAAAAATTCCAAATGAAAAATGCTGAATAACAAAAACATGATCGTCCAACTTATGTTGTGCTAAAATTAGAGTTTTATAGTTAGTATCTCTAGAACTGGTCAAAGTTGAACATTATAAAAACTCCCTCAATTACACACATTCATTATTAAAATTGGAAAGAGTTAAACATTTCCAATTTATCCGTCACAGATGTTGATCGAAAATTAATAAAATTTGTGCAGATCGATGTTCAACAAATGAAATGTGATTGATATGTTAGCAAATAACCTTTAAAAAANTCAACAAACCTTACACTGGATGAAAGATAGAGTTTACTTTTTGACATAACTTACTCTTTGGAAATTTCAATGAAAGATTTTGATAAAAATTGGCAGCTAGTTTTGAACATATGGACTATACATGTCATTAAAACTATTGAATTGAGTCAGACACAATTAAAATCAAGAAAAATTGGAGTTGAGTCAAGGCAAATTTTGATTTTTACTAGTGATTAACGCAATTAGTTGAGTTAGACGTAATTAAAAATTGAAATTTTAAAAGTTGAGTCAAGGTCAAATTAGTTTTGACGACATATATAATATGGATATAGTAGAATTCATATAAACTAATTAATGGTAACGTTCAAAAAGATTTCACCTGTCATCTTACGAAACACTAGGATTTGAGCATAAGAAAAAAAAAAATTCCAAATGAAAAATGCTGAATAACAAAAACATGATCGTCCAACTTATGTTGTGCTAAAATTAGAGTTTTATAGTTAGTATCTCTAGAACTGGTCAAAGTTGAACATTATAAAAACTCCCTCAATTACACACATTCATTATTAAAATTGGAAAGAGTTAAACATTTCCAATTTATCCGTCACAGATGTTGATCGAAAATTAATAAAATTTGTGCAGATCGATGTTCAACAAATGAAATGTGATTGATATGTTAGCAAATAACCTTTAAAAAATATAATCACATGTTTAAATTTCTACTTTTATAATATATATTATGTAATACACACTATATTTTAGTTTACACAGATATCTATTTTTATTTGTAAAATACATAATAATTTTATTCGTGAATCTCACTTCTAGATTTGACAAAACAAATCTCTTTATAATCACATCATCAAAACTAAATAAAAAAAAGTGATTATAAACAATTGTGATTATTTAGAGACTTTTTTAAATAGTATTAATATGTATAGGTTCTTATTGTCCTAATAATAAAAATTATTTAATTATTATTTAATTATTTATTTAATTATTTAATATTTAATTATTTAATTATTTACAAGATAATTAAATATATTTACCTCTCGAAAAAAAGTTTCAGTAGGACCATTATAAGACATAAATTGGTTTAGATTTTTCTTGGATTGTTTACGTTTTATCAATAATAAACTTGGTAAAAAAAAATTCGATCAAAAAAATATTTGAATGCTTCATCTTTTATATTGTTATTTTTATTTAATTAATAAAAAATAAAAATATCTCGTGCACATCTTCTACATTCCTAATTAATAAAAATTCCTCATGCTACTTTGCCATTTTTTTAATAAAAAAAAATCGACTAAAAAAATAAAAAAATTATCCTATATGATATCAAATTAGCTGATTTTCAAAAAATCAGCTGACTAAGCTGGTTAAATCAGTTAAGTCGACTAATGACCTTTTGGCTTCAAATACTAGTACCTAGTTATATGTATCTTTAATCAAAGAATATATCTGAGTAGTCAAAAAATTTCGGGTTTTAAGTAAAATAATTTCGTCTTTTATAAAAAACTATTTCAACTTTTTTCTCCCCTATAAAAACTACGATGTTTAAAATATTCTTAAAATATATTTAAAATATATTTCATCAAGTATTTTTTAAGTATTTTTTAAGTATATAAGAAATTACTTAAAATATTGTTATTTTATACTTAAAATATATTTAAAATATATTTAAAAAATACTTAATTTAGGTAATGAGTAAGTATGTTTTAGGTATATACTTAAAATATACTTAATTTTAAATATGTTTTAATAATATTTTAAGTATATTTTAAATATATACTTAAAACATACTTACTCATTACCTAAATTAAGTATTTTTTAAATATATTTTAAATATATTTTAAGTATAAAATAACAATATTTTAAGTAATTTCTTATATACTTNAAAAATCGACTGTCTATACTTAATAAATCTTAGCAAATTTAGCCATTAATTGGAATCCTATTTATAATAAAACTGTCCTATTTTTTTTCATTTGACCAGTGTAAAAATATTATTTAAAGAATTATTAGTGAAAATAAACAAAACTACTATTAATAGATAAGTTATAGAAGTCAAAAACTATTGTTAATAAATAATTGATAAAACCCCAAGCAATCTATAGATAGGTCAGATAATATTAAATTAGGGAATGACTAAAGTAGAGTTAAATCACGTGAGTTATATAATATTATTGAGATACTCGTAATTGGTCGTAAGTATACATGTTCCTAAAATTGATTTTGGATTTTTGAGGTATTTCTATTTTTTGAGATTTATGCAGAATTCATTTTATATATGGAAGTAAAAAAAGTACCCAGTTATATGTATCTTTAATCAAAAAATAAATCTGGATGGTCAAAAAATTTCAGGTTTTAAGTAAAATAATTTCGTCTTTTATAAAAAACTATTTCAACTTTTTTCTCCCCTATAAAAACTACGATGTTTAAAATATTCTTAAAATATATTTAAAATATATTTCATCAAGTATTTTTTAAGTATTTTTTAAGTATATAAGAAATTACTTAAAATATTGTTATTTTATACTTAAAATATATTTAAAATATATTTAAAAAATATTTAATTTAGGTAATGAGTAAGTATGTTTTAAGTATATATTTAAAATATACTTAAAATATTATTAAAACATATTTAAAATTAAGTATATTTTAAGTATATACCTAAAACATACTTACTCATTACCTAAATTAAGTATTTTTTAAGCATATTTTAATGTATTTTAAATACAAAATAATAATATTTTTAGTTTTTATGAATACAATTAAGTATATTTTAAGTATATTTTAATTTATTTTAATAATATTTTAATAATATTTTAATTATATTTTAAGTATTTTTTAAGCATACATATTTCTTATAAGACTCCAAAATTGCAATTTTGGAACCCCAAAATAATTTTGTATGCAAGTATAGTGACGATTAGTGCGTAGTTCCCAGGTTGTTGTTCCAGGAAGTTATTTTTTAAATTTATTTATTTTTCTTAGATTAGCGCGTAGTCTCCAGATTATTGCTCCGAAAGATTTAAATTGATTTATTTTTCTTAAGTTAGCGCTGTTACCGACGAAAGTTTATTCTTCTTAATAAACACGTGGGATGAACAGGAACTCTTGAAATAATATTAAGGATATTATTCAAGGAAACTATTAGTCAAAATAGATACAACTACTATTAATAGGTAGAGTCTAGAAGTTAAATAAACTACTGTTAATAAGTGTATTGATTAGTATTAACTACTAATATCACGAAACAGTGCTCTAAATGATAAAGTAGATGATTCAATACAAAGGGTTGGTTATTATTTATACAATACTAATACTAATAATTTCAAGGTAAATAATAATCTTTATTAATGGTAATTGCAAATACAAAAGAGACTAATTTACGGATAAATTAGTTACAAAAAGGTTTCCTATTAAAGGATAGAATCCTAAACTAACGAATTCAAACTAAAAACTAAACGGAATTAAAAGAATCTTTGACTTGAACTCAAACTCGAGCTCGAGTCTTCTCTGCCTTTACTTCAGGCCAAAATCCATCCTTTATATAACTAATTTTTGGATCCTTTGAGTCCTTTAGGTCCTTTAGGTCCTTTGGGTCCTTTAGGTCCTTTAGGTTCTTTAGGTCTTTTGGGTCCTTTGGGTTCTTTGGGTCCTCGTAATACATGATCTACATATTAATTTACTACTATTTATGGTAAATCTATTACAGGACACAGTTACACTACACAGCTACATATTTATAAATCAATTTGTCTTTCGTATTATATATAAGAATATAAATAAATAAATAAATACTAACTAAATAAATATAATAATCAAATAATAAATAATATAAGTTAATAATATATAATAATAAATAAAATATCTCTGCTACATAATTACTATGGTAACAGCGCGTAGTTCCCGGGCTGTTGTTTCAGGAAGTTACTTTTTAAATTTATTTATTTTTCTTAGGTTAGCATATTTTTCCCGGTGTTAGCTGTAGTAGTTTATTATTTTATATTATTATATTTTATTATTTAATATTTATTATTACTTATTATTATTTATTATTAACTATTAGTATATTATTTCTATATTTATAAATATTAATGTAAATCACTTAGAAATTAGTACAACAAATATGTATTACGACTGTAGATCAATAACGTAGAGTATACCTGCCACCCAAATTCAAAATCTAAATGCCAAAATCCCAAATGCTGAAATCCCAAATCCCAAATCCCAAATTATAATTAGTATTTTTTGCCGAAATCCCAAATCCCAAATCCCAAATACTAGTAATTTGTACATTTTGGTGTCCCAAATCCCAAATTATTTGGGATTTGGGCAACACGTATAGCGTAGAGTACAGCGTAATAGACAACGTAATAGACAGCGTAATAGACAGCGTAATAGATAGCGTAATTAATAGCGTATACATTAGCGTAATCAATAGTGTATAGTACAGCGTAGTGAATAGCGTAGAGTACAGTGTAATCAATAGCATAATCTATTATGTATATAAAGGATTGAATTTCTCTTCTCTCAATCCTCAGTTAGTTGGTTAGAAAGGTCCATTAACTCAATAATAAACTTATAATTTAATTAAATAATATATTTCTTGATGAATTATTATTTAATTCTTCGTAAAAACCTTTATAATAATACTTTGCTGTGTAATCTGAGTATTATTCTTTATTATAAACTATTATTCTGCTTTGTGATCTTAATAATTAGTTTATAGTTTCTTAGTGAAATTCTTTTAAATACCCTGCTTAGTGATCTCAGTATTTATTTTAATAATAGATAACTTGCTGTGTGAACTTGTTATCTGGTATAAATTTAGCCTTGCTTAGTGTTCTGGGTTTGAATCCTTAGTGAATTGTTGTTAAACTTAGTGTTTACCCTTATAAAACCTCACCCTTGCCTCTTTCGCCTTAATTCCGCAATACCNTTTTGGTGTCCCAAATCCCAAATTATTTGGGATTTGGGCAACACGTATAGCGTAGAGTACAGCGTAATAGACAACGTAATAGACAGCGTAATAGACAGCGTAATAGATAGCGTAATTAATAGCGTATACATTAGCGTAATCAATAGTGTATAGTACAGCGTAGTGAATAGCGTAGAGTACAGTGTAATCAATAGCATAATCTATTATGTATATAAAGGATTGAATTTCTCTTCTCTCAATCCTCAGTTAGTTGGTTAGAAAGGTCCATTAACTCAATAATAAACTTATAATTTAATTAAATAATATATTTCTTGATGAATTATTATTTAATTCTTCGTAAAAACCTTTATAATAATACTTTGCTGTGTAATCTGAGTATTATTCTTTATTATAAACTATTATTCTGCTTTGTGATCTTAATAATTAGTTTATAGTTTCTTAGTGAAATTCTTTTAAATACCCTGCTTAGTGATCTCAGTATTTATTTTAATAATAGATAACTTGCTGTGTGAACTTGTTATCTGGTATAAATTTAGCCTTGCTTAGTGTTCTGGGTTTGAATCCTTAGTGAATTGTTGTTAAACTTAGTGTTTACCCTTATAAAACCTCACCCTTGCCTCTTTCGCCTTAATTCCGCAATACCTTAATTCCTTCCCAATTATACTTTAATAATAGTATAAATCCCTCAGCTTTAGTAAATTAAGTATAGTGCTGTGTGTCTTATACAAATTAATCCCTGCTAATAGTTGTCTGTTTCCGTCCTTTATTTGGAAGGTAAATCACGGTCAACACCGGACTGTTGCTTTGGGAGATTTAAATTTATTTATTTTTTTTAAGTTAGCACGTAGTCCCCAGGCTGTTGTTCCGAAAAGTTATTTTTTAAATTTATTTATTTTTCTTAAGTTAATGCGTAGTCCCTGGGCTGTTGCTCCAGAAAGTTGCTTCAAAAAATATTTTATTTTTAAATTTATTAAATTTATACTACTTTAAAATAATATACTATGTGACTTCTTAAAGGTTACAACCTGTGAGACAAAACAGGTCACAACTCGTGAGACAAAACAGGTTACACCCCGTAAGATAAAATAAGTCACAGTCCGTAAAATAAAACAGGTTACAATCTATAAGACAAAACAAATCATGTCTCGTGAGACAAAATATAATGCTTCTATAAATTTATTTAGTGATGATAATGTATAGTTCCTAGGTTGTTATTCTGGGAAGTTACTTTTTAAATTTATTTATTTTTCTCATATTAGTATAATCCCAGACTGTTGCTTCAAGAAGTTACTTTTTAAATTTATTTATTTTTCTCAGGTTAGCGTAATCCTGAGCTGTTGCTTCAAGGAAGTAGTTTTTTTTTAATAATTAACAATCTAATAATTTATATTTATTAATAAATTTTATTTTTAAAATTATTTATTTAAATTTAAATTTAAAAAATTAAATATAGAATTTAAAAAATTAGTGATTTTCATTTCATAATTCTGGCCAAAGTTATAATTTATTATAACTTTTTATAACTTCTTATAACTTCGGCTGGAATTATAAATTTTATTTTTAAATTTAAAAAATTAATTAAAATTGGCGATTTTCATTTTATAATTTCGGCTGAAGTTATAATAAATTATAACTTCTTATAACTTCAGCTGAAATTATGAATTTTATTTTTAAATTCAAAATTAAATTCATAATTTCAACTGAAGTTATAAGAAATTATAATTTATTATAACTTCGGCCGGAATTATAAATTTTATTTTTAAATTCGAAAATTGCCGATTTTAAAATTCTAAATTTAATTTTTTAAATTTCATTTCATAATTCCGGCTGAAGTTATAATAAATTATAACTTCAGCCAAAATTATAAATAAAAAATTAAATTCATAATTCTGACCGAAGTTATAAGAAGTTATAAGAAGTTATAATTAATCATAACTTCAGCTGAAATTAAAAAATTATTAAAATTCCAAATTTAAAAAATTAAATTTGAAATTTTAAAACAGGCGATTTTTATTTTATAATTTTAGCTGAAGTTGTAACTTCGGCCAGAATTATGAAATTATGGATGGACAATCATCAAAATTTGAAATTTTGATAATTGTTCATGTGATTTCCTAAATGTCACGCCACCTGTGAGAAATAATGTAACATTTTTTACCCAATCACGTTTAATTCACATGTAAAAATGTGACAAGATCGTGACTTGGAGTTAATAAAATCATGCCCACATACTAACACGTGATGTGTAACACTCTTTAATCAGCAAATATTATAGTGTAGATACATCAAGAAATTTTTTATGTTGGAGGTTATTGTAATAATTTCATTTTCAAAGGTTATTGAAAGTTATCGGACCAATAACCTTCGCAAATATTACGTTTATTATGATAAAGTGAAGGTTATTGAAGGTTATCAATATCAATAACCTCTGGAGTATTATGTTTTATTAATAAAAATGAAGGTTTTCGATATCAATAACCTTCGTAAATATTACGTTTATGTTGGAGGTATTCGAAGGTTATCGGAGTGAAGGGCTTCGAAGGCTTACATTTAAAAAAATTTACTGATGTAAATATAGTGTAGATATATACATAGATTATTATAAAAATTCTAAGTTACATTATGTTCCTTTTTATAAAAAATTAGTTATTAATCAAAAATAAAGTTCAAAATATAAATACAGACCAATTTATAAAATAATATTTAGTAAGTAATGATAAATTTATATCAAGTGATAATTATTTAACAGATAGTTCAGATAAAAGTTATTATGCTCAAAAAATATTAAAACTTGAAAATATATCTTTCAATTTAACAGAAAATAATAAAACAAAGAATTATTGATAAAATGGTAGAATTTACAGTAAAAAAATATAAATCTTATAGAAGAATTCCTAATAGTATTTACAATAAACTTGAATTATTTATTTTTAAACAAATAATAAATATTAAATCACCATCTCAATAAACTTGAATTATTTATTTTTAAATAAATAATAAATATTAAATTACTATTTTAATTATTTTATTATAAAATAAATTATGTTAATTTTAATTTTTATTGATTCATATTATACATGTCATCAAAATTAATTTGACCTTGACTTAACTCTTAAAATTTCAATTTTTAATTGTATTAATTATTAATAAAAATTAAAATTTATCTTGACTCAACTCTAATTTTTTTCAATTTTAATTGCATCTAACTTAATTCAATAGTTTTGACGATATATATAGTTTATATATATTACACGTGATTTTATTTAACTAGAAAAATTGAAAATTTTTTTTTATTTCATAAATTAATTCTATTTTATAAGGATCAAATCCAATTACTAGATCAATTTTAATTTAAATATTATAGGATTTTATTATAGAAATTCTACACTGTACAAATTATTACTATTTTTGAAAAAATTCCAAAAGTTAATAATTTTTAGATTATTTATCAATTTACTAATTATTTGTTTAATATATATTTTTAATTAAAGAATTTATTTAGATAATCAAAAAATTTTAGATTTTAAGTAAAATAATTTTGTTTTCTATAAAATTATTTTAATTTTTTTTTTTTCAAAATTATAATTTTGAAGTTTTAAAATAATTTTATATACAAGTATAATTGCAACTTTTGTAAATAATTATAACAAATATCACTAGTTCATTTGTATATAATTAAAAAAGTATCATAATAAATATTATTATATTGTTAAATAAATTAATATTTAATTTTTTAGTAATATATAAATATTTTATAAATTACATATAGTTTTATAATTTGTGTTAAATTCCTAATTAATTTCTTTTTTGTAATTAATTTATAATATATTTTAAAGTTGTAAAATTATTAATATTAATAAATATTTTTTATTTTATAACAAAATTAAATAATTATATCAAAATATAAATTGAAATATTATAGATATTTGATACCTGATATGGATATCTGATGTTACATATCAGATACTCAACGTTATATAGTCAACCTCCTCTATAGTTATCTCCTATACAATTATATTATATAAGATTATATAAACATTCTCATTATAAGCATATCTTTTATAAGAATCAATACTTATTAATGCTATATAAAAAAACTCCTCTATAATCATAGGATTTTTATAGTTACACCTTATTGGTTTCAATTTTTAATAGTACTATATAAAAATTTCTTCATATAGTTACTTTTGGTTATAATTACACTTTTTATTTTTGGTTCTGAAGGATGTAACTATATTGGATATTTTATACATGTTGTCAAAACTATTAAATTGAGTTAGATACAATTAAAATTGAGAAAAATTGAAATTGAATCAAGGTAAATTTTGATTTTTACTAGTGATTGATGCAATTAGTTAAGTCAGATATAATTAAAAATTGAAATTTTAAGAGTTTGATATTGTACAATTTTTCACTTGATATCAGGTATCAAATATCTATCAGATTTATAATATTTCAACCTGTGAAATATACTTGTGAAATTTTATTAGTAACTTTTTATATAGTAAATTAAAAATTAGTATAATTGATAAAATTTTTTTATAATTTAAAAAAAAAATTGTTAAATATTATTGCTACAGTGTAAAACTTCATATAAGCCAACTTGCAAGGAACTTTATTACAGTATAGAACCTTTATAATAAAAACTTGATTATAGTAAAAATTTCTTAGCCTTTTTATTAAAACTTTATTTATTATATATAGAAATAAAATCCTAACTGTAGAAAATGGTAGCTCAAAATCTAAGCTTCAAAATTATAGATTAAAATTTTGATTTGATTTAAATTAATCAAGTTTATTAGAGTTAAAGTCATATATATTTAATTATACTTATCAAATTTGAGAATATACTAAAAATAATAAATTATTATAAATTTAATTGAAAAAAAATTTCTAATAATTTCTGATATTTTGCATTTGTTAAAATACCATTAATAAAAAGTTTTAAGAGTAAAAATGAAATTTATAAGCACATGAATACACTTGAATTTTGATTGCATCATGTGTTATTTACATAAACCAATAAAATTGAGAAAAAATTTTTTTCCATAAATAGATTACATTCAAATGTTATAATGGGTGTGTTCACATTCGGATTGGATTTGGATTGGATTGGTTGAGGTTACATGAATCGTGTTCACATAAAATGGATTGGATTCGTTAATCCAAAATTCAATCTGGATTGGATAATCATTATTTAAATTTCAATCTACCTCGTGAGGTAGATTGAAATCACATGATACATTTTCAAACTCTCTTATATATTACTGGCTAAAATATTGGTAAATAAACTCATGTGATTTACTTTCGGATTGGATCAATCAAACTTCAATCTGGATTATATGTGGATTAATCCAATCCAAATCCAAATCTCTATGTGAACACACCCAATGTGAAAAATCCGATCATTGAATCAAATTTTATTTATGATTTTCTAAGTTCCTNAATTTCTGATATTTTGCATTTGTTAAAATACCATTAATAAAAAGTTTTAAGAGTAAAAATGAAATTTATAAGCACATGAATACACTTGAATTTTGATTGCATCATGTGTTATTTACATAAACCAATAAAATTGAGAAAAAATTTTTTTCCATAAATAGATTACATTCAAATGTTATAATGGGTGTGTTCACATTCGGATTGGATTTGGATTGGATTGGTTGAGGTTACATGAATCGTGTTCACATAAAATGGATTGGATTCGTTAATCCAAAATTCAATCTGGATTGGATAATCATTATTTAAATTTCAATCTACCTCGTGAGGTAGATTGAAATCACATGATACATTTTCAAACTCTCTTATATATTACTGGCTAAAATATTGGTAAATAAACTCATGTGATTTACTTTCGGATTGGATCAATCAAACTTCAATCTGGATTATATGTGGATTAATCCAATCCAAATCCAAATCTCTATGTGAACACACCCAATGTGAAAAATCCGATCATTGAATCAAATTTTATTTATGATTTTCTAAGTTCCTATTATAGAAATTTCATAATTCCTTGATCAACTCCTAATCACCTTATTTAAAAAATCCAAATTCGGATTGAAGAATTAAAATATCGCGACAAAAGTGGTTTTATTTTTCTCAGTAACGTGACGCAACTACCGAATGTAAAAATTTATATAAATTGATAATAATAATAGTAAGAAAAAATTATTCTTATTAAAAAATATTCATAACTTCCAAAGGTTTTATGAAACATGATATCTAAACATATTTATAGCTTTTAAACGATCTCACTTACTTGAAAATAGATCAAAGTATTTAAATTATGCTACAAAGGTTTAAAAAACTCATGAATAAATATTATGAAAAATCCCATAAGTTTCCAAGCTGGCATAGCGAAATTAATTAATTTAATCGCATTTACTTAACCAAAGCACTAAAATCATGTCCCAAAGTTCAAAAGTATTTACAGCTGATATCGAGTTTGTTTACTTGTTTGTGCAATGCGATAGAATAATCGTAATTTTTTATTTTGGTTGATTTCTATTATATCTTGATTTGTTTTATATATCTACATAAGTTTTTACATATTAAACAATTTTTATATTTGAGGGAAATACTAACTGCTTAAGTTCTTAAATACGAAAATTATATTGAATTAATAGTGAGAGTTTTAGTGAGAATTTAGTGAGATTTTTAGTTTTAGTGATAATTTTAGTGAGAGTTTTACTATGAGAATTTTAATTTTTAAAACGCGCTGCGGACGCTATTATATTTGATGACACCGTCAATTATTATAGCGTCAACACCGAATCTTTCTTGTGTCCGTATGTTGTGAGAATCATTATTTGCGGTTCCAAACGTAGTCAATATCAGTCCGGCCTGTTTGACACTCGTTATTAACGATGGAACGCGAACCTTAAATATGGAATAAATAGTAAGCAAATTATGATGAAATGAAATAATACTTTGTGACATACAAATTCCTTTCTTTTCGTACTTACTAGTAAAGTCGCGTCGCAAACGACTCCTAAAAGGTTATTAATTTTTGCGAATTTAACGGCCTCCTTAATAGAGGTACAGCGTTTATCTTGTTCGATATCTTCTTCATAAGTCGCGCCTCCATCTTCATGATTTTTGTTTTTATTTTCGAATCCACAAAAAGAATTGAAAAATACCGCGTCTTTAAAAAATATAATCAAAACATAAATTTTCAGTATATTACATCAGTATATTATATTACTATTATTATTGTTATTGTTATTATTATTATTATTATTATTATTATTATTATTAATATTATTATTATTATTATTTTTATTGTGTTGACAGAATGGAAAACAACTTCCAAGTGATCGAATTATTATTGTGACTTCAAATGAAGACTTTTCAGAGTTCGATTATTTCTTAATTGATAAGCGAGATGGTAGTTGGACTGTTAAGCCATTTATTTATCCATTAAAAAATTACATTGTGCCACCTCTTGCTATATCATCATTGCCGACTAGCAACTTTTATCATTCCCACACATTTATGCCTTTCAAGGAAGGAGATACTGACTCCGAAGATGAGATATGCANACATTAATTAATAATTAGTAACATTGTTTAGATTGGGACCTGCATGTTGGCTCTGGGATTATCTTCGTCGTTCAAAGACTACCGGATATTTTTTACCACTTAGTGGAGGGATAGATAGTTGTGCTTCAGCTGTTATAGTATATTCAATGTGTCGTTTAGTTATCCAAGCTGCAACGAACGATGGTAATTAATTTGATAAGAAGTGAGAGTGGATAATAAATGTGTATTAAAGTCTATATCTTTTTTTCAATGATTAGATGTTCAAGTTATTGAAGATTCTAGAAGGATCACTGGTGAAGGGAAAGATTCAGATTACATTCCAAAGGATCCAAAAGAGTTTGCAAAGTATTTCAAATTATTATTATTATTATTATTATTATTATTATTATTATTATTATTATTATTATTATTATTATTATTATTATTATTATTATTATTATTATTATTATTATTATTTATTTATTTATTATATTATTAAAAGAGCTCTAATGACCTATTAATACTCACAGTTTGGTTGTTTCCAATTCAAAGCGGTGCAAATCGCAGGATTAAATGAGGAAAATATCACGGATCGATTTGAACCGTTTCTGGTTGTGGGGTTTTTGTATACTGTTTGTAAAATAGTATCCACATAACTGTTTATATCGGGAATATTAGAAAACCGGTAACGGGACATTTCGTAAACAGTAGGATATTTGATTTCCAAATTCACTCCAAGGAATGGTTGTAATCTCTGAATAATAGTTATAATACGAAAAATATTGTAAATGATGTTTTGGGAAATAAAATACAATCAATATTATTACGAACCTCTAATACTTCCTCCAAAGATAGGTAAGCTTTATGAACCATTTTTTGCAATTCTTTTGAACTTGTAGTATTGTTATTGAAATCAAAATTATCGTGATTTAATGACTTGAATTGGCTATATGTGACATCTGATACACTCAAGTCAAATACATTCACAGGTAACATCCATTCTGGATATACAACGGCCACCATATCTCGTGTCACTTGCACCACAATTTGAATATATTCACCTGACAAGGAAGAAGCTGTTATAAAGAATGGTATATTTCCACTTATTCCGCTTAAATTTAGGGGTTGTTCTGGCGAACCGGGAATAATTACAGTATTTGTAGATTTCCAATAGGTTTCCACCTGACCCCCGATTTCTAATTGTACACCTTGAAACGGTTTCACAATTGCAAACTCAAAAGACAATTCTCCAACAACTTTTAAATGGGTATCAAACAAAGGACAAATATACGTTCCCCCGGTAACTAAATTATTTCTTCTTTCACAAATATTTGAAATGTCAAAGACATGTGGTAATGCAACACCTTTTCCGATGACCTTTGATCCGAAAGTAGGGAATATATCAAATTCTAAAGAAAAATTTTCTATGGAATCTACCTGAAACGAAAAAACCTCCTGATCATTACCCAGGGGTAAAATAATACTATGTGGAATCATTCCCATGTCTGGTTTTGAAGCAATAATGAGTTTCAAAGATGAGATTTGACTATTTCCATACAAATGTACAGGTGGTCTTCGAGGTTTCGTTGAATGGTGACCGAGTGTCAATTGTATGTGATATTTTTTATCTAAATAATTATGTCCATAAATTTGAAGTGGTAGAATCGGTGGTGGTAGTAATAAAGAAGGTATTGAATCAATGTTATTATTCATATCAAGATCATCATCAAAGTGATATTCTTTATTAATCGAAAATTGCTCGAATCTTGGCTCAACGGGTTCTACTCGTCCACCCGCAAAATGTAATTTATTTATGCATTCTATATGTCCTTCCCAAGCAGCATAATAGATTGGGGAATGGCCTGATTCATCAGTTATATTAACTTGACAATTAGCTTGGATTAAAGCATTGACACACTCAATATGACCTTCACTTGCAGCATAAAAGAGGGGAGACCATCCTTTATATTTATCAAGTGTATCTAAATGAGCCCCATGTTCTGTTAAGATTTTTAATATTTCATGATGACCTTCACGAGCGGTTAAATGCAAAGATGAAAGACCTTCCGCATCAGGTATAATCTGTGCTCCTTTTGCAAGTAATAACAAGGCTATATCTTTGTGACCATATTGACATGCCAATGATAAAGGTATATGATTATGATCACCTTTTTCCGCTGGTTCCATATGGGCGCCTTTTTCGAGTAAAATCTCTACACATTTAGTATGACCATTTGTAACAGCATAAATAAGAGGGCTAAAACCATCATGATCACAACTTTCACAATCTGCACCTTGAGATAATAGATATGTAGCCGCATCACTATGACCATACATGCAAACATAATGTAACGGTTTTCGGCCGTATACATCAGAGCAATCCACCTTAACATTATTTTCAACACATAATTTCATAAGTTGTAGACGTCCAACGATAGCAGCTTCGTGCAAACATGTTCTTTCACTAATATCGTCAATATATTTGAAGTTTACCATACTGGTGTGAACTAAACATTGTATAGATTCGATAGAAAACCTCTCCTCGGAACATGCACGCCAGAATACACGAGATAAGAGATCTTTATCTTCATCAATTGGATGTTGCTGAATCCAATTTAACATTTCTTGAACATTTGATTTAACATCTTTTATGATAGAATTGAAAAGTTCAGTTTCAATATCAACCATTACATCAGGTTCCTCGGGTTCACCAATTGAAAGTCTTCTTTCACCAGAAGTAGGCGATGATAACGGAGTAGAATATAACCCATTCATAAGACTTTGAAGTTCTTTTAAATTAATATCAACATTGTCCGCTAAATCAGCGATAATGTCAGGGTTAAAACAAGGTTGGATTTCTATTTGACGAGCGAGGTAAAGCTCTTTTGTACTTGATTTAGATCGTTTATCCCATTTTTTTAAAATTTTTCGAAAACCTGTTGCATTGATTTCTATAAATTGCTAAGGTGATTAGAATATACATGGAATAAAACGAAAGAAATTAGTTCATAAATATTATATACCCGAATTAATAATAAATATGGATGGTTATATTTTAAGTATTTATAAAATAGCAAAAGAAAAAAAAAAAAGGAATAATAAAATATATTAGTTTACCTGCAACTTGTTTAAATCTTGTTGAAATTTTTGAAATGCCTCCGTTAAAGTGACCAAAGAAGCAGAATTAGCAGAAAGTTTTCTTCCACGACCTAACAAAATTCTTTTTTTATCAATTAAGGTACGTAGTCTAACTTTAAATTCTTGTTCCTTTTGGAGGTAAAAAGTATTTACCTATATTTAAAAAGAGAATTAAAAAATAAACTACGTTGACAAGATTAGATCGAANATAAAACGAAAGAAATTAGTTCATAAATATTATATACCCGAATTAATAATAAATATGGATGGTTATATTTTAAGTATTTATAAAATAGCAAAAGAAAAAAAAAAAAGGAATAATAAAATATATTAGTTTACCTGCAACTTGTTTAAATCTTGTTGAAATTTTTGAAATGCCTCCGTTAAAGTGACCAAAGAAGCAGAATTAGCAGAAAGTTTTCTTCCACGACCTAACAAAATTCTTTTTTTATCAATTAAGGTACGTAGTCTAACTTTAAATTCTTGTTCCTTTTGGAGGTAAAAAGTATTTACCTATATTTAAATAGAGAATTAAAATATAAACTACGTTGACAAGATTAGATCGAATGAAAAGAGATCAAAAAAAAAAAAATAAAAAAAATAAATAAATACTTTTTCCAGCTCGCGTTCCAGCTTAAAAAAGAAGGCAGCTTTCTGTTGTTGTATAAATTTTGGATAATCATCAATTTGTAAAGAGTCAGTATTGAGAGAAGTTCCGATGGTAACAGGAGTAGGAGGCAAAGATCGTTCATTATTTTGGTAGGCACTCTGCAGGCTATTAATTATTTTTTTCAATGCCTTGTAATTAACATAATGAGCAGCCCATTCTGTTGTTTGTTGATTAAGGATCTGCTTTCCAAACTATTTATTGATCAAAAATATAACAGAAGAAAAAATAAAATTAATTATAAAACCGAAATCATGTTTTGAATTCAACGCGGTAAGTATTGAAATTATTTCAAATTATTTCACAGAGCAGAATTTTAAGAAAATTGATTATAAACGAAAAAGAAATATGATTATCTACCTTCATGTGGAATGAACGCGTAAGATAATTGTATTAAGAAATCGAAAGATAAAATATTTTATTAAGAAATTAAAAAAGATAAATACAAGAAAAGGGAAAAAAAAAAAAAAAGGACTGAAGACAAGCACAATAAAATTTAAAGTGCTTGTAAAGAGAAATAAATTAAAGAAAAAAATGGACCTTTAAGATACAAAGGACAAAGAGCAGGTAAACAAGAAAGTTCGGATATTTAAATATTATCGAGATAACGAGAATTTATTTTCGATTGAATAATCAATTAACATAATTACCAAACCCAATGTAGAAATGCAATACAAATAAAGTATCAATACAATATAATACAATATCTATAATAATATCTATATAATTCAATAAAGTAAAAGATTAAATAATAAATTAAATAATTTAAATAATTATAACGAAAAGTTTCACTTTAAAAATTTTTTTAAAAAAAATTAGTGCAAAACTGACCAATACCTTTAGCACGCACCTAATTCAATATGTGGATTGGATTTGCTACTTTAGAATATCGTGGCAAATTACAATATCCAAATTGAGAAAATGAATCAATGTCGTAGTACAGATCACAATGTCTTTTCAAGAATCAACGAGTTGAATATCTAATCAAACCTCGCAAGACCATAACTAAATCATATTGGCTCTTGTATGTTCGTTCTAAATTTGATTTGTGTATACCCAATATTAATTAATATAAATGATAGACCTTGTTTGTTGTTTAAGCATGTTTTTTTCCTACGAATGGTTAATGTTTTTATTTTTTATTTGATTTTTTTCATTTTCATTTTCATTCTTTGTTAAACAATGTCAGATATATGATTTTAAACGGAAAAATTCAAAAATATTTTTGTGGAAATTGTGGAAATACTCAAATTAAAAATTCTACAAATTCAATTATAGCTGTCAAAAATTTTAAAGCATAAATTTGAGAAATATTAAAACTTGAATTTAAGGTTTTTTATGTAATGTATACAAAAAAGTAAATGCATGACAGAAGGAGACCAAAAACGCGAAATATTAATGATTACAATAAAATAAGGAAAGATTTTCTACTGTATCAGCCTATATTCAGTGAATTTAGTGAATACTTTAATACATTTAAAAACGTTGTTGAAATGTAAGAAGTCAATCCGATAAGAGATAAATAAAATTTTCCGTGTCGGAAAATACATAATTGTAAATTACGTGCGAAAGATCAAATTTGGTCGTAATTAAAATTATTATCTATTATTGCTATCTATAAAAAGATTATGCAAAAAGTTGTAATACTAATACTACATGGTCTGAATTCTTATTTCTTACATAATAGTAAACATTTTAAACATCTGATGAAGAATGTTATAAAGTAAATCCCATTTTATATGATGAAACGGAACCCAACGTTGTAGATTATATTATTATTATTATTATTATTATTATTATTATTATTATTATTATTATTATTATTATTATTATTATTATTATTATTATTATTATTATTATTATTATTATTATTATTATTATTATTATCATTATTATTATTATTATTATTATCATTATTATTATTATTATTATTATCATTATTATTATTATTATTATTATCATTATTATTATTATTATTATTATCATTATTATTATTATTATTATTATCATTATTATTATTATTATTATTATCATTATTATTATTATTATTATTATCATTATTATTATTATTATTATTATCATTATTATTATTATTATTATTATTATTATTATTATTATTATTATTATTATTATTATTATTATTATTATTATTATTATTATTATTATTATTATTATTATTATTATTATTATTATTATTTTATATATATATATATATATTTATATTTATATTTATTTATTTATTTATTTAATTATTTATATTTATATTTATATTTTATTTAAAGATTTTAAGGTAATTAAAATAAAAGATTATATACAAGAAATTTCTCGGTCCTAATTAAATGAATACATTTTTCTCATAGAAATTATTTAAAAAAATACTTTAAAATCCTTTTTGAGAGTCACTAAATCGTGAATTTCCTATCAAAATAAATTCCAAAAAATTTATTTTATTATTTGATAATGTCTCTTTGATAAATTTCAAAGTATTTTTATTTTTATTACCTTATTAACTTTCATTAAAGATGTGCACGCATGATCTTGATCATTCATAAATATTTCTAATGCTTCATTTAATTCTGTTACATCAGTGGCATCTAAATAAAGAAATTTACTAAAGTTTTAAAAAAAAAAAATTAAAATAATTATTTGTCATTACAAAGTTGTTTTAATCCATTATCAAATTCTCGGTGAATTCTTTGTGATTGAGTATGAAGTTTGGTGAGTTGATCTAAAGATTCGGCTGTGATTGTCTTTCGACAACGTTAGTTTTTTTTTAAATAATAAAAGTTAGTCATCATAATTTCAACTTCTTTATATTCTTTATATATATATTTATCGATTTTATTACTTTTATTATATATTTATGGTCATTTGGATAATTTACTTTGTATTTTTCAAACCTGAGTTTCGACTTTTTAATGAATTCATCTTTACGTTCAATATTTTCATTCATCTTTGTTTTCAATTTAGAAATAACATTTTCCCTGTATTTATATGAATTTTATATTTAGTTATTATTATAATTAAAACTATCAATAAAATATAATAAAAAAAAATCAAATACATTTCAGTCACCCAATTATTTATAATTCCCGAGTCACCCTCAATCAAATCTCTTGCCTCCTGTAATCTAGTTTCTTGTTCCTGCTCAAATTTTTTAAAATGTAAAGTAGACTTTTTCTTTGTTTTATCTACGAAAACACGAAAATTTTATGAAATTTATGAAATTTATAATATTAAGTCATATTAATATAAAACATATGATTGTGAAAAGTTACTTTGAAGAAGGCCAATTAATTCTGTTACATCTTGATTCCTTTAGATAATATAAATATTTATTTGATATTCAATTTAATTCTTATGAAATTCAAAAAATATTCTTCCTACGTGGCTGCGTTTTTTACAATGTTATCATTATCATCGACATCATCGCCATAATCTGATCCGAAATCATCACTAGGAACATATTCATCCTCATCTAACGTATCCTGTTTTTTGCGTTTCCCATTCTTTAATTGAGAACTGGTAGAAGAGATAATACTTCTACTTGCTGTGACATTGGACTTGCGTCCGTTTGATTTAGAAGTTGTAGTAATAACTATTAATAATGAGTTATTAAAGAATTAAAAAAAAATCATTCCTATTTAAAACATATGCAAATAATAATAGTTTTAACCAGCTTGGTTAGAAGAGCGTGAAGCATTGGTTTTGGGGATGGCAACTTTCGTTCTTGTCATGTTTAAACACCAGATTTAAGAAAGTCGCGTTTTTCTAATTCAAATATTTATATAAAAATAAAATTTTCAAATTCTTTAATGTAATCACAGGATCATACATTATAAGTTTAGCGCACTATGAAAATGATTTTTTATTTATTTCTGAAATAATCTAAACTTGAGAAATTGTCAATAGAAATCTCAAATTATTAGACTATTGATAGTTTCAGAGAGTTTATAGTTCTTATTATTTTATTTTACACTTTTGACCCTTTTTTAGTTAATTCTTTTCGCTCTTACAGATATTTGGGACAAAGATTCTAATGTTACAATAATTATAGTTGCCCCTTCAATGATATCACACACTTATCTCATCAATATCCAGTTGAAAACTGAAAATGAAAATTGGTATTCGCAATTTTAAAGAATTGAGACTTTTTACACTTCTTTTTTTGAGATATTTTTATTTCAAAAAAAAAATAGGATTTAATTAGGAGTATAAAAATTCAAAATGCAAAACAAAAAGATTTCTTAAAGAAGATTGGTTGATTTAACTTGGACAAAATTGCAAGACTATTCTTTTCATCGCTAGATTAAATATAAATATTATTAGTAGAATATTATTAATATTAATATTGTTAGAATATTTACTCCGCTAATTCATTTCTTCAGTTTTATCTTCAGTATCTTGATCACAAATTTCAATGTAGTTTGAGTTGAATAAGTTAATTTGAGATAAAGAAGAATATAAATTTGGTGACTTATTTTGACTTTTGAAATATTATAAAAAGAATATATTAATTAACTTAATTTTATTGTATTTTGATTTTAATAGTACAAGAAATTAGCCTTAATCCATAAACATAAATTTAATCACAAAACAAATAATTTTGTGAATAATTTATAAAAAAATTTTTCATAAAAGACAAAATTATTTTTAATAGAACTTGAAAAGATTTGAATTCTTTAAATATATCCTAAATAGCAATCATACAATTTCGTTCAAAATTATATACTAATTATTTATTTTTCATAAGACAAAGAATTTATTAAGAAATAATATTTGAACAAAAAAAGACTAAAAAATAATAATTTTGAATATAATTTTATTCATATAATTTAATTTATAATTTCTTAATTTTCACCTAATAACTTAGAAAAAATTTTAATTTCTAAATTAACTTTTACTAGTCAAATAAAAAAATAAAACAGTTTTATCATGAATATTGATGGTGAATTTTGCTAAGATATATTAAGTATAGGCAGTTGTTTTATAGATAGGAATTTTCAATTTATAACTAAGAATTTCTGTTTATGAATTTTCATAAATAGGATGTTTGTTTTGTATTATTAATAAGATTCTGATTTTTGTTCATTCAACTAGTGTTCTTTATAACTTTAATTAATATGGTTTGTTTTATTGAACTTATGTAAAAAATACCACCAGTCAAAAATTTACAAATACTACACTTATTTGATATCTGACATGTGTAGTATTTGTAAATTTTCAACCAGTGTACTTCAGTAATTTAAATGTTAGTAATAAAGGTTTAATTGATAATTTAGTTATACATGTTGTCAAAATTATTAAATTAAGTCAAATGCAATTAAAATTAAGAAAACTTGAAGTTGAGTCAAGGCAAATTTTGATAATTGATGTAATTAATTGAATTTGCTACAATTAAAAATTAAAATTTTAAGAGTTGAATTAATTTCACTGGTCAAATAAATAAAAATAAACAAAATTTTTAATACAAATAGGCAAGAAGATTCATATATAGGCAGGAAAATTTGTGACCAATTTGTAAATAGACAGGAAGATTTATATCTGATTCATAAAAGACTAAATCAATTTGTATCAAAAATTTTATTAATTTTTGATCATTAGACATGTGTTTTGATAACATGTATAATAATATTTAGTATTCTTTGAATTTGATATATATAATCTATTATTATATTAAAATACTATTTAATTATAATTAATTTTATATAATTTATCCAAATTCTGAAATTTCTAACTACATCAGGAAATTTTTTATAACAAAGGTTATTGAAATAATTTTGTTTTTAACATTACGGATATGGATTGCTATTTATAAAAATCTAGATAAATCTGTACAGATAAATATATTTTTGCAGATAATCTGAATAAATTATATATAAAATAGCAATAGATAAAAAAATTAAATGCTACATTTCTTTTTTTATAATTTTAATTATTATATTAATTCAATAACTATTTATTATATTAATTATATTATTTGTTATATTAATTATTTATTATTAATTATTTATTTTTTAATTAATTATTATATTATATTAATTATTTATTATATTAATTGAAAATTATTAATTTTTTTAATTTAATGGAAAAATCTCTTTGATTAAATGCCAATTCTTCTTACAAAAAACTAAAATTTCTAATGTATTTGGTATCATTTGTATTCTTTTTATGATCATTACATTACTAACTTCACTAAAAAGTTTTTTACTTAAAATTACAGATTTAAATTTAATTTAATATGTATTTTAAAGAAAGACTTTTATTACAGATTTTCTGATTGTTTTTTCGAAAAAAGACATCAATCTTTTTGTTCCCAACAATCTGTAGAATTCCGGAAATGTCTCTCAGACATATTTTTCTGTAAATTCTCAAAATTCCTTTGGTGTGGGGTAGATAAGGGTGGAAGGCTCAATTGATATCAAGGCTATATTTGCACGCTAAATTATTTTTGGGCCCTGAAATTGCAATTTTGGAGAAAAAAGTTGAAATAGTTTTTCATAGAAGACAAAATTATTTTACTTAAAACCCGAAATTTTTTGACCACCCAGATTTATTCTTTGATTGAAAATACACATAACTAGGTACTTTTTTTACTTCTATATAGAATGGATTCTGCATAAATCTCAAAAAGTTGAAATACCTCAAAAATCCAAAATCAATTTTGGGAACATGTATAATCAAGACTGGCTCAATAATTGCACCTTTAGCTAATTAATTTTACACCAGCTAAATTCTAACTAAATTCTGGCTCAAAGCTAATTAATTTTTTTCTGACTAAATTCAGGCACAATTTCTGATTTGCTGGCGTAATTTTAGTCACATGACAAAAGGTTGATTATACGTGTTGCCCAAATCCCAAATAATTTGGGATTTGGGACGCCAAAATGCACAAATTACTAGTATTTGGAATTTGGGATTTGGGATTTCGGCAAAAGATACTAATTGTAATTTGGGATTTGGGATTTGGGATTTTGGCATTTGGGATTTCGGCATTTGGATTTTGAATTTGGGCAGCAGGTATAAGGTTGATCAGATAAAATTATTAATTAATTTTACCTATATTAACATTTTAATATATTGTTTTAAAATAGCTATAATTTAGTCAATTTTAATGTTACAAAAATGAAATATATATCATCTTGTAGCTAAAAACCAGATATTTCGATCTGTTATAGAAATATCATAGTAGAAAATCGCTTCTAGTTATGTAAAATTAATTTGAATTTAAAGCTAAAATTAATTATTTTTAAAAATTTAAAAATAATTATTTAATAAATTTTAGAATTGCGCTATTATTTAGCCTTTGCACCAGAATTTAACCATTGCGCCTGATTTCGCCATGGCTAAATTCTAGGTTCAATTGACTAAATTAAATCTGGCTAAATTCCTGGCTCAATTCGTATTGCACCTACCATCCTTAGGGGTAGATACAAGTTTGAAAAAGTTCCTTCGCGGAGTTAGCAATAATTCGTTATATAAAAAGTTATTAGTTATAGAATATAATTATAATAGTAATTTTTCGAAAACATTTAGAAATAAAAATTACTTCATTAAAATCTTTATCTTTTATATTGAAACTAATATCAGCATCTACTTTTTTAATGTTAATTTTGATAGAGTCTTGATTTTTAATTACAAGATCAATTTTTTTCTCAAGATCAATAATTTTATGATATATTTTTGCTATAATTTGATCGTTACTGCTTATAACTAATGTTGTTAACGGTCCGGCTTGGTCCGACTTGAGATCCAAGTCAAGTCAAACCGTTAGCAAGTCAAGCTAAACCAGACCGAACCCCATTGACTTGAAAGTACAAGTCAAACCAAGCTGGACCGAACTGTTCAAGTCGATGGGACCGAATGGGGTTGATGGGGTCGATAGGTTGACTGACTCCATCAGCCCCATCAATCCCATCGACTTCGATTACAAGTCAATGGGGTTGATGGGGCTGATGAGATTAATGGAATTAATTAATTCAAAATTATTATTATTATTTATTTTCTATCGGTCCCATCAACCCCATCGACTTTAATTATAAGTCGATGGGGTTGATGGAGTTGATGGGGCTGATGGTTAATCAATTAAAAATTATTATTATAATAAAATAAAATGAAATATAAAAATAATAACACATGATATAGTTCAACTCTATTAGTCCCATCGGTCCCATCAGTTCCATCAACTTCAATTAGAAGTCGATGGGACCAATGGGATCAATTAAATTTATTAATCAAAAATTATTATATTATAAAATAAAATAAAACATAAAAATAATAACATGTGATCGACCCCATCGGTCCTATCGACTTACCATCAACTTGGTGACTTGAAGTCAAGCCAAACCGCAAGTCGATCGACTTGAAGTCGAACCGGACTGATGACTTGAAACTCTCAAGTCCATCAGAAAATTTTTTATGTCGGAGGTTATTGTAATAATTTCGTTTTCAAAGGTTATTGAAGGTTATCGGACCAATAACCTTCGCAAATATTACATTTATTATGATAAAGTGAAGGTTATTGAAGGTTATCAATATCAATAACCTCCAGAGTATTACGTTTTATTAATAAAAATGAAGGTTTTCGGTACCAATAACCTTCGTAAATATTACGTTTATGTTGGAGGTATTCGAAGGTTATCGGAGTGAAGGACTTCGAAGGCTTACGTTTAAAAAAATTTACTGATGANATGATATAGTTCAACTCTATTAGTCCCATCGGTCCCATCAGTTCCATCAACTTCAATTAGAAGTCGATGGGACCAATGGGATCAATTAAATTTATTAATCAAAAATTATTATATTATAAAATAAAATAAAACATAAAAATAATAACATGTGATCGACCCCATCGGTCCTATCGACTTACCATCAACTTGGTGACTTGAAGTCAAGCCAAACCGCAAGTCGATCGACTTGAAGTCGAACCGGACTGATGACTTGAAACTCTCAAGTCCATCAGAAAATTTTTTATGTCGGAGGTTATTGTAATAATTTCGTTTTCAAAGGTTATTGAAGGTTATCGGACCAATAACCTTCGCAAATATTACATTTATTATGATAAAGTGAAGGTTATTGAAGGTTATCAATATCAATAACCTCCAGAGTATTACGTTTTATTAATAAAAATGAAGGTTTTCGGTACCAATAACCTTCGTAAATATTACGTTTATGTTGGAGGTATTCGAAGGTTATCGGAGTGAAGGACTTCGAAGGCTTACGTTTAAAAAAATTTACTGATGAGGTAAATAAAAAAAATTTTTGTGTAACAAATTATTAATCAATTTTTATGATCAGCTGATATGACTAGTGATATGTCTTTATTTTCTTATTATATCACGAAATATAGTGAAAATAAAAAATAATTCTTATTTATTATGACATTTATTGATATAGAAAAGAGAAACATTTGAATAATTTTCTTATTGTTGTAAAAAGGAAAAAAAATAAAATTAAAAAAATATATAAGTATAATGAAAAAGAACAGTTAAAAGTATCTTAAAATTTCAAAAAATTTAATTTTTAAAAAATGTCTACAAGTTATAAATGTCCTTATTGCAATATTTGTTATTTTTTTAATTGTAATTCATATTCTCAACATGTAAATAAATATATAAAACTTTATGATGTTAGTACAGAAGAATCCAATACAGAAGTTTCAGAAGTCACTGATATGTTATTAGATAATGATAATTTTAATCGTATAAAAGAAAGACAAAGTGTTCAAGAAATAAAAAACTTACCATCAGATTCAAAGATAACAGATCTATTTGAATATGGTAATTATGATGCTGATGCTTCAGTTTCATTAGAAGTTATCAATAATATTCCAGAACGTTTTGAAGAAATTTTGTTCGAAAGTTCGTGAAATGAAGACTCAGATGTCGAAAATTTACAAAATGAAGATTCAAATATCGAACGTTTACAAAATAAAGACTTAGATGTCAAAAGTGAAAGTTCACGAAATGAAGATTCAGACGTTAAAGAGTTTTCAAATGAATCTTATACCGATTTGATGACTCTTGTTATAAAATATAATTTAAATAACAAAGCCGGCAATGCAATTATCAAATTTTTTAATAAGCATTCCAATTTATCCATTTCTTCCCTTCCTAAAAATATCGAAACGGGCCAAAAGTATATGGATAAAATGAATTTATCACAATTATTATATTATAAACATCGTATATTAGTGCATAATAATAAAGAATACTTTATAAATTATCAACCAGTTATAAAATGTATAGAAAATATTTTATCAAATCTGGAAATTTCTCAACTTTTTATATATGATTACAAAAAATTAGAGGTAAAAAATTTTATTCATTGTTTATACTGACACAAGTTAAAGATCATTAAACATATTATACATATTATTATAGATTGAAAATAAACAATCATATGGAGAACAATATACTGGAAACTGGTGAAAAAAAGTGAAAGAATCAATTCCATCAGTAGCATACATTTTGTCTATCATCCTTTATTCAGATGCAACTACAACTGACACCTTAAGTAAGGGGTCACTTCATCCTATATATATTTCTCTTGGCAATATTCCCACATGGAGAAGAAATAAAGAAGATGTCAAACAGTTATTGGGATATCTTCCAATTTTATTTGCTAAAGATAAGAGAGAAAAAAAATCCTCTGAATTTAAAAAATTAGTTCGCGAAACCTTTCACAATTCTATTAAATTTTTTTTGGATCCATTATTTACAAATAATGATGATAATGGCGATGGCATTGAATAAGGCTTGGAACCGTGTCCCAATAAGTCATCCGGATATCCGAATGACTTTAAAATCAGATATTCAGATAAACCCAGATGATTTCCTAAAAATTTTTTTTCACCCGATTTCACCCGGTTTCATCCGGTTTGAGGTATAAACCAGTGAAATAGGTTTGATCGTTAAAATTTATAATCGAAAATAATTGTCTATCGTTGTTACATATAAAACTTTTTAATCTATAAGTAAATATTAAAAACTGTAATAAGTAAACTTAAAGATGAGAATGTTGTACATGTTCAGTAGAAAGGACAAATTTATATTATTAAAATTAAGAGAATAATTAGTAGTTAAAATTCGAACAAATAAAAAATCTGTTCAAACTTTAATTGCTAATTATTCTCTTAATTTTAATGATATAAGCTTGTTCTTTCTACTGAACATGCACAACATTCTTATCTTTAGGTTTGCTTATTACAGTTTTTAATATTTACTTATAGATTAAAAAGTTTTATATGTAGCAACGATTGACAATTATTTTCGATTGTAAATTTTAATGATCAAACCTATTTCACCCGGTTTATACCTCAAACCGGATGAAACCGGGTGAAATAGGTTTGATCGTCAAAATTTACAATCGAAAATAATTATTGATCGTTGCTATATATAAAACTTTTTAATCTATAAGTAAATATTAAAAACTGTAATAAGTAAACCTAAAGATGAGAATGTTGTGCATGTTCAGTAGAAAGGACAAGCTTATATCATTAAAATTAAGAGAATAATTAGCAATTAAAGTTTGAACAGATTTTTTTATTCATTTGAATTTTAACTACTAATTATTCTCTTAATTTTAATGATATAAGTTTGTCTTTTCTACTGAACATGTACATCATTCTCATCTTTAGGTTTACTTATTACAGTTTTTAATATTTACTTATAGATTAAAAAGTTTTATATGTAGCAACGATCGATAATTATTTTCAATTGTAAATTTTAATAATCAAACCTATTTCACCCGGTTTTGAAAGTTTCAACTGGGTCACCCACGGTATCCGGGTGAAACCAGATTATATAAACCCAGTTCTAAGCCCTAGCATTGAATTAAAAATTGATAACAAAATTTTTTGGTTTTTTCCGAGAGTTTTCACAATAATATGCGATTGGCCAGAAGCATGTACTTTTTCGTTAATTTATAAATCAACAAATTCAAACTATCCTTGCCATTTTTGTCTAGTATCAAAAGAAAATTTAAATAATACACGTTTAAGGGATGATCAGATGGTACTTCGTAACAAAGAAAATATGTTGCAATATTATAATAACGGTACAACTAAAAAAACTAGTTTGGAACCAGTTTTCAATTATTTTTGAAATATTCCGTAAGTTTTCGTGATACTCTTTTATATTGTTGAATACATTCTAACTTTATATTATTTTTAATTTAGAAATATAAATGTTTACATTACCATTGTATTTGATAGAATGCATCACTTGGATTTAGGTTTGTATCGCTACCAAATAAAGTTTACTAAAAAATTATTATTTGAAGCTAAAGGAAGATCATTAGTAGATAAAATGAACCGGAGAATTACATTAATTCCGAGGCATCTGGAACTAAAAATATTTTCGGGAGAATTACAATCGATAGCTTTTTTAACAGCAGATAATTATAGAAATATTATGAAGGTGATGGTATTTGTAGTTGATGATTTATTAAATAAGGATCTTTCAGAAGTTTATGTGAAATGGAACGAAATGTACTTATTAAGTTGACAGGAAACATTTAAAGAAAGTGATCTGAAAAATTTTCAGGAAGCAATTGAAAAATGGGCTAATCTATTTATTAAATTATTTGGTCAATTTTCGAATTCTGATTTTAAACTGCCAAAGTTACATTCATGGATTCATCATATTGTTGATACTATTCGTGAATTCAGAGTTATAAATGGATATACTACTGAAACTTACAAAGCTTTATACAAGACATATGTCAAAATTCCATATTGTCTCAGTAATAAAAAAGATATGGAAGAGCAAATGATGAAAATCGTAAATATTAATATAAATTATTATGTAAAATTATAAAAATAACAAAAAATCTCTAATCAAAATTTTTTTTATTTAGATACGGAGAAAAGCGATAATTAAGCAAAATGACTTTAAAAAAAAGTTCAAAACTCCACTCAAATTTAATTATTCTTCAAAGTTATTTGAATTTGATATTTCAGAAACTTTTGAATTTATTGATAAATATAAAAACGAAACAAATTTAAATGAAAAAATAATAAAAGGCTTAGACTATTTTATTCAAAGTTTAAACTCATATTTTGATCTGCTTAAGATTTCAACTGCACAGGATATACGTGTTGCCCAAATCCCAAATAATTTGGGATTTGGGATGCCAAAATGCACAAATTACTAGTATTTGGGATTTGGGATTTGGGATTTCGGCAAAAAATACTAATTAAAATTTGGGATTTGGGATTTGGGATTTCAGCATTTGGGATTTTGGCATTTGAATTTTGAATTTGGGCAGCAAGTATAGCACAGGGTTGTCACATAAAAATATATGAATTTGTAACTTTGGAAAATCGTGCAATGTTATGTACAAAAAACATGTTTTACAAACGGCCATAGTTTAGTAATATCTCTGTAATTATGAATAATGAAGAACTTTTTGAATATCAATCTGATAATGGAATTTGTTACGCACAGGTATATATTATTACAATAATTCTAATTAATAAAATATGTAAATTATTTGACTTTATTTTATTTTATTTATTTAGACATTACTTATAACAGAAGTATTTTTAAAGAAAAAAAAATTATTGTATCTTGTACTTGTACAATGGTACAATTTTATATCTAAAAGAACTCCATTTGTTTATGGCTGTCCTTTGTTGAAATTGATAAAGGTATACAATTTTATAGAAATAAAAGCAATAGAAGATATAGTTCATATAGTTTCTCGATTTGATAAGACTAATGAATATTTAGTAAATAACTAGCCATTTATTTTTTTTTGGATATCCACCACATGAATAAGATTGGAATTGACAATGTTAATTAGTGTCACATTTGTTATACATTTTTTTAATTTAGTTTAAAAAATTAAATCAAGGAGAGTGTTAAGATTTTTATTTTTATTAATTTTAAGAAAGTACATGAGGATTTAATCTTGAAATTTCAGTTAACCTTTGATATTCCTGGAGGTAATGATATTGATGGTGTTTGAATTAATTGTGTATTAAATATTTGATCTGATATTTGATTTATTTGTATATTGTTTAATTCTTCTGATTGTATATTGTTAGATAGATTTAATAAATTTTCATATTCATTATCAAATGAGTAAATTACAGGATTTATTTTGGATAGATTTTTTAATCAAAAAATATAATTAAAAAATAAAAAATTATATTTTAAATAAAAAAATTTATGTCACTTGTCCTTTATTTATTTATTTTTTTTAAAAAAATTTAAATTTGAAATTATTTTTATAAAATAAATCATTTTTCCATTTTTATTTATTAATATAAACTTTACTTTCAAAAATATTAATTATTTAAAAATTCAATTAAATGAAAAAAGAAAAACTATTTATTATTAAAAAATTTAAAATATTTTGTTTACTCAAAAAGATAAAGAAAATTGATTTATTTATTTTTTAATAAATAAAATAAATAATAATGTTTTTAATAAAAATCAATAAAAAAATTATTTGATATTTTAAAAAAACATGAATTTTTTAAAACAAAATAATAAAAATAAATTATTTTAAAAGATTTAAATTTTTTTTAAAGAATATTAATTATTTTGTGTTCTGGTTGTTCTGGTTTTTCTGGTTGTTTTTGTTGGGTTTGGATTGTTCTGATTGTTCTGGTTGTTCTTGTTGGGAATTTAAAACATTCATATTTGAAAGAGGATTAAAATTTAAAGCTGTTGTAAGAGTATTAGTTAAACTTCTTGTAGTTCTAGGTGATGCTCCTCTTGCAACACAGTTTGGTTGTCTTAGATTTAACCAAGGTGCATTTATAGTTTGGTTATTGTTTGTTTGATTGTTATAGTTGTTGTTGTAAATTAAAGAAATATCTTCTAAGTTTAAAACAAACTTGAAAGGTAATATTTCCAGATTAGTTACTGAATCATTAATTGGAAGTATATTTTTGATTATTCCAACCAAGATGGCAGTTGTGGATCTTGAATTTTGATTAATTGAGCTGGTTTTATTTATGAGGTATTGATTATTGGCTTTATGTTTTACTTCTAGTCAAAAGTTTTTTGGTTCTAAATCACCTAAATATTTATCAATGTTAAAATCCAAAACAGAATAATCATTTTCATTTCTTACTGTTTGTGTTGTAACTCCAATTAACACTGCATTGATTCCAATTGCAGGCATTGTATCAAAATTCATTTCATGAAGTACTTTAATTGAAGTAGCAGTAACCTTTAAAATAATAAAAAATCATGAACTAATTATATTATTTAATTTTTTAATTGAATAAAAAAAGAATAAGAGGACAAGTGAGAAATAAGAAGAATAAAAGAAAGAAAGATTAAAAGAGAAAGGTAAAAGAGAAAGTGACAAGAAAAAAAATAAGAAATAATCAAAGAGAAAAAAGACAAGACAAAAAAGAAACTTACTGAATACCAACCTTCATGGGCAATGAATTTACCCTTCAAAAATATTACTTGCTCATTCTCAAAGTCTTCTATATTGTTTTCAACTTCTTGGTTTAGTGGAATAAAAACTTTTATTCATAAATAAATAATTTCAGCAGGATTCATATCATTTAATCTTGAGATTGCAGTTATTTCTTTTAAAATAAATTCATTTGTATTTCATTCACTACAGCTATGTAATAGTAAATGATATTAATTTATTAATTATTTAAAAAAATAAAAAATATATATATTTTTTAATTAAAATAATGGACTTGATTTCTATACTATAATTATGTAGGTTGAAAAAAAAATAATAAAATATTTATTTAAAAAAGATATTGCAACATTTTATTTATCCTTTTTTTTGAAAAAAGGATTGAAGATCAATATATATATAAATAATTTAACTTGTAAACATGAGAAATAATATATATTTAATTAAATATAACAAAATAGTTATTATGAAAAAAAATTATTTTTATTTATTTTTTTTAAGTGGTAAAAAGATATTAATTGTGATGATAATCACTTTCACTATAAAAATAAAAAATAAATTTTTTTTTAATAAAAAATCGCTTGTATTTATTTATTTTTAAGCGATAAAAAAAAATTTAAAAATTTATTTTTATTTTTATAGCGATTATTGAAAATCATTTGCGATAATCACTAAAAATAAAAATTAAGTGATAAAAATAGTAATAAAAAATTAATTATTTTACTATTTTTGATAAGGGATAGTAAAAAAATAATTTTTTTTTTACTATTTTTATTTTTTTACTATTGCTTATAAAAAATAGTAAAATATTTAATTTTTGATTAGCGATAATAAATTTAATTTTTTATTTTTATAAAAAATCACTTATATTTATTTTTAAGCGATAAAAATAGTAAAAAAAATTAATTATTTACTATTTTCAATA
>PQFF01000104.1:99681-140019 GCA_003547095.1 Diversispora epigaea | reverse complement strand
AATATGTGATAGTAAAAAAATAATTTTTTTTTACTATTTTTAAATTTTTTATAAAAATAAATTTATTAATAGTAAAAAAAATTATTTTTTTACTATCACTTATTGAAAATAGTAAATTTATTTTTTATTTTTATAAAAAATCACTTATATTAATTTTTAAGTGATAAAAATAGTAAAATATTTACTATTTTCAATACGTGATAGTAAAAAAATAATTTTTTTTTACTATTTTTAAAAATTTCAGAAATTATATAAACACCTGCTATTCTTTGGGTGGGTGGTGGGTGGAGGTTATTCTTCTTATCATGTATCATGTACCATGTACTATGTACCATGTATATAAATTCTTGACCTTTTTTTTTTCATTTCGGGTCATGAAAATCTTTCCAAAAAAGAGTATTGTTGGCAAGTGATTGAACTTAAAAACTTACCAATACTCACCAATTGGGTGAAAGTATTTTGTGCTGTGACTTCACTGAAAAAGGAATAATAATAGGGTAAAATCTATATTATGATAAATATCTATTTTAAGTTATATTATTTTGGAATGTTCCGTATTATTATATTTTAAAAAAAAAATATTATTATTTTATATTAATAAATTCAATCTTTATTTCGCATTTATCCACATTATTTTTAAAAATATATAATTATTTTATCTATATTTTTTTTTGAAAAAGAAAATAAATATAAATTATAATTATATAATTAAATATAATATTCAAAGACTTTAGTATTGTTCAATTAAAAATCAGAAATTTGTTGCTAATAATAAATATGATTTTAATTAATTTTATAAGTTGCGGAAATATCTAATTATAAGTAATTTGCAGAGATGTAATATTATGAATTATTATTACATTTTAATGATAGCAATTAGATAATAACTATCTAATTGAGGGATATAATAATAAAGAATTTTGAAATAATTCATTATATTTAGATAGTAAGAAATGATATATAAAGAACTAAAATTCCATTTTGTTTCTTTAAATATTTTCGAATATTTCTAATAATTTTAAAATAATTTTAAAATAATTTTAAAATAAATATAATAGTAAATAGTTTTTTAATTTAGAAAAATAATAACAAAAAAAATGAATTAGAAAGAAATGCTTTCATTTTATAGAAGAAATAAAAAAAAAAGATGAATTTTATTCTGGTCTTTTGATTGGAAAATCAAAATTTGTTAAAAAGAATCGTAAACAATCTGCATCATCAACAACCCTAACAACACTCGCAGCAACAACACTAGCAGCAATAACATCAGCAGCAACAACACCAGTAGCAACAACACCAACAGCAACAACACCAACAACACCAATAACACCAACAATGTCAATAGTATTAATAGAATCAGAAGAAGTTGCAGAAGCATCTTCAAGAAAAAAGCAAAAAACAGTTGCTGGAACTATAAAAAAATATTATTCTGATGGTAATGTTTCGAAAGTCTTCGAAAATATTTGCAATATACAAAAATTTTAAAACAATTCTTTTTATAGATAATTTCCCATTTACACATAAAGATATCAATTATTTCCTAAATAAATTTGAAGAGATGAATAGCAGTATACGTGTTGCCCAAATCCCAAATAATTTGGAATTTGGGACGCCAAAATGCACAAATTACTAGTATTTGGGATTTGAGATTTGGGATTTCGGCAAAAAATACTAATTATAATTTGGGATTTGGGATTTGGGATTTCGGCATTTGGGATTTCGGCATTTGGATTTTGAATTTGGGCGGCAGGTATAAATAGCAGACAAATAGAAATGAATAATAGATAAATTAAGATAGAAAGAGAAATCTCTGATATACAGAAATTATTGGCATCAAGTGGAATCGAATCAGATTATATAATTGAAAATGAATTTATAAATGTAAGTGTTTATATTTGTTATAAAGCTTCTTTTATTGAAACATTTGTTATTAATTCAAAATACTTCAAAATACTTCGAAATAGAAATTCGTCTGGAAAGTTGCAAATTCTACTATAAATAAAAGAATCTATTTGAATGAAAGTTATTTAAAATCTGTTGCTACTGATTGTGCTGAATTGGAATTTCATGAATATTTCGAGAGTTGGGAAAACAAACGTTGGAGCTTTTATTACACAAAATATATTCAAAGTCTTATAAGTTTTATTTGAATTACTTACTTAAATTATTTTAAATTATAATATTAAAATATAACGTATTATTTTAAAAACTTTTAAAGTTATTAGCTAAACATTGAAGTTTAAGAGGGTCAATTGCGAATAGAGTAAGGTCTGCTCTTTTCGCAGTATTTGGAGAGCACGAACTTCTATATATTGATACAAAATCTGCTCTCTAAGAAATAAAGGAGTGGAAGGATTCAGAAAAACTAAAAAATGCGTATGAAAGACTTTATCAACGTATTGATAGTGATAAAGAAATGACCTAGTGTGCTAGGATCATACAAAAAACATGGTCAAATTTTAAAAAATTAACAAAAGAAAAAATTGTGTTTGGAATAGTGATATGTCAATATATGTTGAATCCGAAAACTGAATTAATCAAAATTAATGACAAAGAAATACGCAAAATCATGAAAGTTAAGAAAATAAGAAATATAAAAAAAAATTTGATATTATATTAAATATTAAAAAATTTATTTTTTTTATAAAAAAAGCTAAAAGAAGATTAAATTATTGGGTTAAATAATGAGGAAGAGAGGAGGAGGAGGAAGAGTAGGAAGAAGAAGAAAAGGAAAAAGAGGAAAGAGAAAAGGAATATGAAAATGAAGTTATATTTACAGGACAAAGCTTTCGGTCACGAAATAATAGTCTTGCGTAATAATCTGAAATTTTTATTTTTAATTTTATTTTATTTAGTATTTTAGCATTTTTTATATTTTATTTAATATTATATTTTATTTATAAATATCCAAAATATTTTATGCTATAATTTATTATCATTCAAAGAATTCTGAGAATAATAAATTAAAAATAAATTTTTTTACAATATATAATTTCTAGTTGCGTATATTTCCATAAATATTTATAAAAAAGTACAAAAATTTATATTACGAAAATTTGAAAGTAAAAAATATTTTCGTAAAAAAAAATTAAGCTGCGAAAAAATTATGGAATTTTTCGAGGTGTAATTTTTTCGAGGTGTAATAAATACGTAGAAAGTTACGAAATTTTGCAGAATTTTTTCGAGAAGTAAGAAATTGGTGATTTTACGGGTGAAATTATTATGTATCGAAATCTTTCGGAGATATATGTAATATTACGGGGAAATCTTCATATAAATTACAGAAATTTTACGTTTTGTAATAATTACAGAATATTACGCCTATTAAAATTTTCTAATGTAAGAAAAGAGCAAAGTATGTATAAGTTATTTTTTTAAAAATAAAAAATAAAAATAAAAAAATAAAAAATAAAAAAAAAAATAACTCATCACTTGTTCGTATGTTCGTGAAGCCAATTTCAACCTCCGTAAAGCCCATTTTAACTCCACGAACTAATAAAGGTGAGAAGAAGGAAGGTATTAAGAAAAAGACAAGATAAGTATAAGTTATTTTTTTAGAAAAAAAAACTCATCACTTGTCCGTATATTTGTGAAGCCAATTTCAACCTCTGCGAAACCCATTTCGACCTCACGAACTAGTAAAGATGAGAAGAAGGAAGGTGTTAAAAAAAGGGCAAGGTAAGTATAAGTTATTTTTTTTTTAAAAAAAATAAAAAAAAAAATAAAAAAATAAAAAATAAAAAGAAGAAAAAAATAAAAAATAAAAAAAAAATAACTCATCACTTGTTCGTATGTTCGTGAAGCCAATTTCAACCTCTGCGAAACCCATTTCGACCTCACGAACTAGTAAAGATGAGAAGAAGGAAGGTGTTAAAAAAAGGGCAAGGTAAGTATAAGTTATTTTTTTTTTAAAAAAAATAAAAAAAAAAATAAAAAAATAAAAAATAAAAAGAAAAAATAATTTACCATTTATCGATACTGTCTGCGAAGTTGATTTCAACCTCTGTGAAGCTCATTTTGACCTTACAAACTAATAAAGGTGAGAAAAAGGAAGGTATTAAAGAAAGGACAAGGTAATTATAAGTTATTTTTTTAAAAATAAAAAATAAAAAGAAGAAAAAAATAAAAAATAAAAAAAAAATAACTTATCACTTGTCTATACGTTCGCGAAGCTGATTTCAACCTCCGCGAAGTTCATTTCAACCCCACGAACTAGTAAAGGTGAGAAGAAGGAAGATGTTAAAGAAAGGGCAAAGTAAATATAAGTTATTTTTTTTTAAAAAAAATAAAAAAAAATAAAAAAATAAAAAATAAAAAAAAAATAACTCATCACTTGTCCGTATGTTCGCAAAGTCAATTTCAGCCTTTGCGAAGCTCAATTCGACCTTACGAACTAGTAAAAGATGAGAAGAAGGAAGGTTTTTTATTTAAAATAAAAAAATAAAAAAAAAAAAATAAAAAAATAAAAAAAAAAAAATAAAAAAATAAAAAAAAATAAAATAATTTGTTGTTTAGTCATACGTTCATGAGACCCATTTCGACTTTCGCAAGTCAATTTCGATCTCGTAACGTCCTTACAAACTAGCAAAAGGTGAGAAGAAGAAAGGTAAAAGGCAAGATATGTATAACTTTTATTTTTATTTTAAAATAAATATTTTTTTTTTTAAAAAAAAACTAATATTAAAAAAACTGATTATTATGTTATACTAAATTTTGATATCACTTTTAACCAGTTAACCGGTTTTTCTAATTAAATATTTTAATCGATTAAAATTAAACAGTTAACCAGTTATTATTTATGAAAAAAAACCTTAACCAATTAATTATGGTTAAAGCAGTTAACCAGTTAACTTCCGGTAAACGGTTAATGGTACCAATTTCTAGATAGTTTATATATATTGTTTTTAATTTGTCATATTTTTTAATGCCTTCAATATTTTTGTGATCTATCATTTTAAATACAATCAGACCTACATCAAGAAATTTTTTATGTCGGAGGTTATTGTAATAATTTCGTTTTCAAAGGTTATTGAAGATTATCGGATCAATAACCTTCACAAATATTACATTTATTATGATAAAGTGAAGGTTATTGAAGGTTATCGATATCAATAACCTCCGGAGTATTACGTTTTATTAATAAAAATGAAGGTTTTCAGTACCAATAACCTTCGTAAATATTACGTTTATGTTGGAGGTATTCGAAGGTTATCGGAGTTATACTTGCACGCAAAATTATTTTGGGGCCCCGAAATTGCAATTTTGGGGAAAAAAGTCAAAATAGTTTTTCATAGAAGACGAAATTATTTTACTTAAAACCCGAAATTTTTTGATTACCCAGATTTATTCTTTGATTGAAGATACACATAACTGGATACTTTTTTTACTTCCATATATAGAATAGATTCTGCATAAATCTCAAAAAGTCGAAATACCTCAAAAATCCAAAATCAATTTTGGGAACATGTATAATCGGAGTGAAGGACTTCGAAGGCTTACGTTTAAAAAACTTTACTGATATATGTATAATTACTTTATATATAATCACTTTTCATTATAATTACCATTTTTTTTTATTACAAATTTTTTATATTAATTTTTTCTATATATAATCACCTCATATAATAATTTTATGTATAATCACTATTATTACTGATTATAAATCCGTTATATATAATTTCCCTATATATGATCATATATTTCATGTGATCTGTTAATAAAATTATTTTTTGATCGATTAAAACTTTCATATTACTAAATTCTATTGTTAATTGATTATCATTTAGATAATTATCTAAAAAATAAATTATTATCTCATCAGGAATTAAATATAAACATTTTAGTGCGTTTAAAATACACCGATCTATAGCGTCCTACGAACACCACCTACATTCATATAGCGTATTAAATATGCTATTCTAGTGTGTTCTCCGAATGCTTCGTATATATAGCGTACTAGAACGCACCGTTCTAATGCGTTCTCCGAACGTTTCGTATATATAGCGTACTAGAACGTACCGTTCTAGTGCGTTCTCCGAACGTTTTGTATATATAACATACTAGAACGCACCGTTCTAGTGCGTTCTCCAGACGTTTCATATATATAGCGTCCTAGAACATCTTTATATAATTCTGGATGCTATTACAGTATTATCAGAATTTATTATTTTTTAAAAAAAATCGTGAATTATATTCATCACATCTTTAATTTTAGCTATTTTATTTAAATAAAAATACCTTTATTTCACTATATTTACACTATCATCAGGAAACTTTTCGAGGTGTAAATTTACAGAAAATTTATAGGACCTACAGAAATTTACGCCTAAAAAAATCAATTTTTTTGACTTTGATCACTATTTATAAGACAGGAAGCGATTTTTTACTAAGATATTCCTATGACAGATCGAAAGATCTAGTTCTTAGCTACAAGATGATATGTGTTTCATATCATCTTGTAACTACATCAGGAAATTTTTTATGTCGGAGGTTATTGTAATAATTTCGTTTTCAAAGGTTATTGAAGGTTATCGGACCAATAACCTTCGCAAATATTACGTTTATTATGATAAAGTGAAGATTATTGAAGGTTATCGATATCAATAACCTCTGGAGTATTACGTTTTATTAATAAAAATGAAGATTTTCGGTACCAATAACCTTCGTAAATATTACGTTTATGTTGGAGNGTTCTCCAGACGTTTCATATATATAGCGTCCTAGAACATCTTTATATAATTCTGGATGCTATTACAGTATTATCAGAATTTATTATTTTTTAAAAAAAATCGTGAATTATATTCATCACATCTTTAATTTTAGCTATTTTATTTAAATAAAAATACCTTTATTTCACTATATTTACACTATCATCAGGAAACTTTTCGAGGTGTAAATTTACAGAAAATTTATAGGACCTACAGAAATTTACGCCTAAAAAAATCAATTTTTTTGACTTTGATCACTATTTATAAGACAGGAAGCGATTTTTTACTAAGATATTCCTATGACAGATCGAAAGATCTAGTTCTTAGCTACAAGATGATATGTGTTTCATATCATCTTGTAACTACATCAGGAAATTTTTTATGTCGGAGGTTATTGTAATAATTTCGTTTTCAAAGGTTATTGAAGGTTATCGGACCAATAACCTTCGCAAATATTACGTTTATTATGATAAAGTGAAGATTATTGAAGGTTATCGATATCAATAACCTCTGGAGTATTACGTTTTATTAATAAAAATGAAGATTTTCGGTACCAATAACCTTCGTAAATATTACGTTTATGTTGGAGATATTCAAAGGTTATTGGAGTAAAGAACTTCGAAGGCTTACGTTTAAAAAAATTTATGATGTAAGAACCAGATCTTTCGATTTGTCATAGGAATATATTAGTAAAAAATCGCTCCTTATCTTATAAATAGTGATCAAAGTCAAAAAAATTGATTTTTTTAGGTGTAAATTTCTGTAGGTCCTGTAAATTTTCTGTAAATTTACGTCTCAAAAAGTTTCCTGATAATACATGTCGTCAAAACTAATTTGACCTTGACTTAACTCTTAAAATTTCAATTTTTAATTGCATCTGACTCAACTAATTATGTTAATTACTAGTAAAAATCAAAATTTGCCTTGACCCAACTCCAATTTTTTTTAATTTTAATTATGTCTGACTCAATTCAATAGTTTTGATGACATGTATAATTTACACCACCTTTCAATCTATTTAATTATTTGATTTTATTATATTTTTAAAGAAAATCGCAAGTATATTTTGTCTATACATGTTCCCAAAATTGATTTTGGATTTTTGAGGTATTTTGACTTTTTGAAATTTATGCAGAATTTATTCTATATATGGAAGTAAAAAAAGTATCCAGTTATATGTATCTTCAATCAAAGAATAAATCTGGGTGGTCAAAAAATTTTGAGTTTTAAGTAAAATAATTTCGTCTTCTATAAAAAACTATTTCAACTTTTTTCTTCAAAATTGCAATTTCGGGGCCCCAAAATAATTTAGCATGCAAGTATAATTTTGTTGTGTCTTCTAATTTCAGCTATTTTTCCGTTATCTACCTTTACTTCTTTTTTTCATTTGTATATCTTCTGATCTATCTATTTTTCATACCTTACTGATTAATAACCTATCCCAACAGTATTTTTTATGATTCTGATATTTATTTAAAAGGTATGACAGTATAAGTGAATTATATTTTAATTTTTAAATAATAGTTCTTATATTTATTTTAATTTTTGAAATTTGAAAAATTTTTGAAAACTATTTAATATCAAATTAATATCAATTTTTCATAAATGAATAATCAATATTGAGAATTGATATTTAATAAAATTTTAATTACTGATAAAATTTTATATAAAATAGTTATAACAAAGGTGATTATAAAATTAATTGTCTTTCTCAAGAAGAACAGATATACCAAATTTTACAAAAATTGGATTAGTAATTACAAAAAAATTAACATTTGAAAATTTTACATATAAAATAAATAAAAATAATTTTTTATATATAAAATTTCAATTTTTAAAAGTTAATTTCTCTGTAATTACTAATTCAATTGTTATGAAATTTGATATACCTGTTTTCTTTAGGAAGGACAATTAACTCTATTGTTATAATTATTTTGTATAAAATTTTATCAGCAATTAAAATTTTATTAAGTGTTAATTCTCAATGTTGATCATTCATTTGCGAAAAATTGGTATTATTAATTGAGAAAATTTATTTCTCACCCAGGTGAGAAATCTCACCCCCATATCCTTTATAATTGTCACATTGCATCACGCCCCTAAATATCAATTTTTATTATATTTTTTTTGGACTTAGTTTTTTTTAGGGTTAGAAAACCCTATTTGTCACATATTATTTTTCACATAGTAATCACCTGATAATCTTTTGGTAATCACATGAAAGCAATCTTACTCGAGTAAAAATAGGGGGGTGAGCAATATTTCATCTCACCCTGGGTGAGGAATAACATTACCCTTATTAATTTAATATCAAATAATTTTCAAAAATTTTTCAAATTTCAAAGATTAAAATAAATATAGAAACTATTATTTTAAAATTAATCATTTGTGAAATAGAATTTTTTAAAGGTAAAAATACAGGTATTATATTATTTTTGTAAATCACTGNTTTAAAAGTTAATTTCTCTGTAATTACTAATTCAATTGTTATGAAATTTGATATACCTGTTTTCTTTAGGAAGGACAATTAACTCTATTGTTATAATTATTTTGTATAAAATTTTATCAGCAATTAAAATTTTATTAAGTGTTAATTCTCAATGTTGATCATTCATTTGCGAAAAATTGGTATTATTAATTGAGAAAATTTATTTCTCACCCAGGTGAGAAATCTCACCCCCATATCCTTTATAATTGTCACATTGCATCACGCCCCTAAATATCAATTTTTATTATATTTTTTTTGGACTTAGTTTTTTTTAGGGTTAGAAAACCCTATTTGTCACATATTATTTTTCACATAGTAATCACCTGATAATCTTTTGGTAATCACATGAAAGCAATCTTACTCGAGTAAAAATAGGGGGGTGAGCAATATTTCATCTCACCCTGGGTGAGGAATAACATTACCCTTATTAATTTAATATCAAATAATTTTCAAAAATTTTTCAAATTTCAAAGATTAAAATAAATATAGAAACTATTATTTTAAAATTAATCATTTGTGAAATAGAATTTTTTAAAGGTAAAAATACAGGTATTATATTATTTTTGTAAATCACTGTATGTATAGTTTTAACAATATATATAAACTGGTTATAATTAATTATGTTATATGTTTTAATTAATTGTACTATATATAAAAATTAATTATATTATTTTTTTTTAAATTACAATAAATAATATTGTCAAAGGATATTATTAAATAATATTTAAATAAAAATTAAATTTTTAAAATATAAATAATATACATGTCATTAAAACTATTGAATTGAGTTAGATACAATTAAAATTGAAAAAAATTGAAGTTAAGTTAAGGCAAATTTTGATTTTTACTAATAACTAATGTAATTAATTGAAATTTTAAGAGTTGAGTCAAAGTCAAATTAGTTTTGATGACATGTATAATAAATAATACAAAATTATATTATAAAACTTTGTATTAAGTTATTAATTAAAAATTAATCAAAATATTTTTATATAAATAATATTTACAAAATTTATATATATATAAAAATTAATTAAAGATATAAATATTGTAGATGTAAACTTTAGACAATTAAAAAACTTTTAAATATATAAAATATATGACAGGTATTATTATATTATATTTTTATATGTTTTTAAAATTAATTTTTGATTTTTGAGATATTTTTTCTTTTTTAAAATTTATTCAATATATGAAAATATGAAAAGTATATATTTTTAAGTAAAAAATTCAAATTTGTTAAATTATGAAAACTTATTTTAACTTTTGTTCAAATATTATAATAAACAATTTTTTGTGTAAGTAAACTGTATTATTTTTAATCTAATTTTTTAAAACTGAAAATTTTTTATCTATTTTTATTTAAAAACTTAATTTTATCTTTTTTATAAATATAATATTTGAATTATTTGAAATATTATTAGAAAATTTTTGTATAGTTTTTTTAACTTATAATTTGCAAAGTATAAAATAATTTTTTACTAAGATATTTTTAAAATAGATAGAACAATGTTATTTTTAACTATAATGTTTTATTCCTGTAGTATTGATATTAATAAAGTTATTTTAATTTAAAAAAAAATACTTATGAAAAAATTATATAAAAATTTGTGTAATTTATGTAAAATTTTTTTAAACTGGAACAACTTTATAAATATTGATGTTACAAGATAAAACATATACTATTTTGTAACTAAAAACAATGCCATTCTATTTATTTTAGAAATATTTTAGTAGAAAATTATTTGTTTTACAAATTGTAAATAAAGTTAAAAGAATAGAAAAAAATATACAAAAATTTCTTAAGAATATATATTATTCATCTTTTTTAAAATCATATTTTAATTCATCAGATATAGTTACAAAATTATTCCTAATATATTTTATTCTTATTAAATATTTATTATTATTAATTTTATTTAAAATTTTCTAAGCTTGTTTTCAGTTATTTTAGTTTTGAATTTTGTTAGTGTTACTTTCTCAATTAAAGCTTATTTTCAGTAAGCCTTTTAATTTTCTGGTATAGCAAAAGCTTATCAAAAACCATTACCAAAAAAAGTTCAACCATTCTTCTTGCTACCATTAGTTGATTGTTATATAATTTAACTCTACTTTTAAAATATTAAATAAAATTTAAAAGTTTAATAATAATTGAAAAAATAATTCCCTTTTAATACTAAATTATTTTTATATATTTTGATAGAACTATATCTTTTTGCAAAATTTGAAAGTTCAATATTTGATATTGAAAAAGGATTTTGAATAAAAATCTTTTAAAAACTTGTAATTTGAAAGGTTAAAGAATTATAATTTAAATAAGGAATATACAAGAATTTTAATTAATGATTGTTATTTTATAAAATTAAAAAAACCTATTTTAAAGGTATATATAGCCAGGATACACTATTGCCTCATGTTGGTTTTTCAAAATCCCTACTTTGACAATATGTAATAAATATATATAAGATATGTATAAGTAAAATGTGCATGGATTCATAGGAAATTGGGAATGTAATCTTTTTTTATTGATAGAGATATCAATAGTACATGTAGAATTTTTCTTTGATTTTTGTTTAATTATTTAACTATGCTAGTGTCGACTATAGATATCCACCTGAAACCAAAGTTTATAAAAGCAATAAAACATAAATTTAATTATTAAGAAATTGTGTTACTAATTTCAGTAAACCAATTTGCCTAATGCATCTTAAACCTAAATATTTTAGTTTTATTAAAATGTAATCTGACTAGAAAATAAAAATTCAATTTTTAAATTAAATTAAAACATTTACGAACCGAAAACATAACAAATATAAAAATAGTATTTGAAGCCGTGAAAATTTATTGTTATACCCGGTAATGCATGATAATGTTATGTCAGGAATAGATCTGGTCACCCAATCATAATGTTGCCCTTTTTGGGGGTGTTTGTTGTTGTGCCACATGACTCATCCTCAAAAAATTTCCCAGATGACATAAATTTTACAATGAAATCAAAAAAAAAAAAAAAAAATTTTTTAGGGCCATTATATATTTAATTTTTTACATAACTGTGTTGTAGTTAATAATTACATTTTTTTCAATCCAAAGCCCGTGGAAGAAAAAAGTAAAAGGTAAAAAGGAAAAAGGAAAAAAACGTTGGGAAATACAATTATTAAAGAAGTTTTCCGATGTAAATGTATATATGTATCGAAAAATATTAGCAAATATAAAAAATATATATATCCAAGCATAAACAANTTTAATTATTAAGAAATTGTGTTACTAATTTCAGTAAACCAATTTGCCTAATGCATCTTAAACCTAAATATTTTAGTTTTATTAAAATGTAATCTGACTAGAAAATAAAAATTCAATTTTTAAATTAAATTAAAACATTTACGAACCGAAAACATAACAAATATAAAAATAGTATTTGAAGCCGTGAAAATTTATTGTTATACCCGGTAATGCATGATAATGTTATGTCAGGAATAGATCTGGTCACCCAATCATAATGTTGCCCTTTTTGGGGGTGTTTGTTGTTGTGCCACATGACTCATCCTCAAAAAATTTCCCAGATGACATAAATTTTACAATGAAATCAAAAAAAAAAAAAAAAAATTTTTTAGGGCCATTATATATTTAATTTTTTACATAACTGTGTTGTAGTTAATAATTACATTTTTTTCAATCCAAAGCCCGTGGAAGAAAAAAGTAAAAGGTAAAAAGGAAAAAGGAAAAAAACGTTGGGAAATACAATTATTAAAGAAGTTTTCCGATGTAAATGTATATATGTATCGAAAAATATTAGCAAATATAAAAAATATATATATCCAAGCATAAACAAGAGGAATCTAATGAATCCCTACATTATCATTAATAACAATAATAAAAGGGAATAAATCTTTATATACAAATAGGGCAGTACATTATTCTACTTCTAAAATGCCTGTCCAATATTCCTCTCATACCAACTTGAAAAATGTTATATGTTGAAATGTGTAAAAAAGAATCAAATTGTAATATGAAACAACCAATGACGACGTGAATATAGGCAGCGAATAAAATTTGGTATAAAAATGTATAAATTGTTCGAGTAATATATGTATAATATTAACCGCCTTTTGCTTAATCGTCTTGGTGCATTAAAATATTAAGAAGGATAAATATACAAGGGGAAAATGGGGATGATTTAATGTTGTTTTATACAAGCAAGATCAACGAGGATTTGCGCAGCCTAATTTATAATAGAAAGACGACGTGTTAACATTGAAGTAAGGATGTTATTTTTGGAAAGATAAAAAAAAAAAAAAGTATCGAAATAAGGATAATATTGATAAAATTTTCTGATAAGATAAAAACATACCTCCATCATCTGAACCTGCTGATGCTTTGTCAAGTTAAATTTGAGACACAGTTCCCAACTTTCGTGGTGTTCCCACAAGTGCTATAGAGAGAGGAAGAGTGTCAAGGAGGTGTGGTGGTAGTTAAGTTAGTGATGAGAAAGATTTTTTGTGTTTTATAATAACTAAAGTGATAATATATTTGAAAAGAGTATAGTTCCAGGTGAGCATACTTTAACCAAACAGTTTCTGTGTTTATACTTTTTGCTACAAACGTGACAAGTATAAGTCGTCTTAGAAACCAAAGAAGTAGAACCGTGTTCTTTTTGGTCGTCTGAGGTAGGAACACTGTGAATATTTTCTTCGTTTTTTACCGCGACGAGTTGAGAGTTATCAACAACCTGTTGGGTTGGTTCAACTATTAATAAGAAGGGGTGTTACTTTAGCTCATCTGAATTTTTAATAAAGTTAATAACAAAATAAATAAACAAAGAATAAATGACACTTACCTAAAGACATTTGCGAGAACTTTTCATTATCAATAACAGGTGAATATTGAATAACTTCGTCGGGTTTTGCTTGGGTGGTGACATTGAAAGAGTTCATAGTGATTGTGATTATGATTCAAAGTAGTAGAAAGTAATATTTTGGTTTAAAGAAAATTTGTTTTTGTGGAAAATAAAGTAAAAATTTTCGGACTTGAGAAAATTCTAGTCACAAGGAAAAATTAAATATTTTTGTTGTGCGAAACGGTTTCACCAAGCGCAGCGAGGTAGAGTTCCCGTGCAAACCAAAATAATGTCAAAATAAGAACAGAGTAAAAGATTGGTAATAAAGAAGGTAAAACGGAAAAATGTAAAAATAGAGAAGAGAGCTTCCAGAATATATAACCAAAGAATAGTTTGAAATAGGACAGTTGTAATTTATTTTGAAAAAAAACACGGTTCAGATTTTTGGACGAAAAAGGCCTTTTATAAAAAATTTTTGTGGGCGCAAAAAAATTATTGTGAGACGGAACTTATCAACCAATTTTATCAACCAATGGGGAAATAAAGATATATAGCTTAAATAGTTACACGTGATACATTAGGCGATTTTGTTGGGTATTATCGCAATGCACGGGGCACAAATCCGCAGTGAAATACTACTTTTTATAAAATCTATTAAATTTATATTAAAGTATTAATAAATAAATAAACAATAAATAAATAAATAAATAAATAAATAAATCAAGACATATAAAAGAACAGTGACGCCCATATCCGATTATATTTTAGTTCAATCTTTTTTGTAATTCCCGTAACTTATCGGGTTATCTTTATTTTAAAATTTTTTGGTTAAAAAATTTATTACTTTAAGCAAATCAAATTAATTCTGTTGATCACGCATTAAAATTAACATTGTATTTATTGAATTTACCATAATTATACTTTGAATACTTTGAATACTTTGAATGTTTTCGTTGTTTCTTTAACAAAATCAGATTATGCAGTATAATTGTTGAGAATAAAAATTGAGCTAATTTTTAGAAATATTTATATTACAATTACATTTTCAAATTCCTTTAAATATAAATAGGTAAAAGTAATAAAAAAATCTACATAAAGGGTCTTGCCTTTTAAAGATTAATAAAATATTTAATAAAATTGTTCTGTATTGCATAAAAAGAAACATTATAGGCATTATAAACAATGGAAAGTTTAATATATTCATATTGATATTTTAAAAATTTCATTATCATTTTCAAAAATATTATATCATTTTTGGGATTTTTGAATCTTTATATTTGTTTTTATATTTGTTTTCATATTTGTTTTTGTACTTATAATTATTGTACATGTTTTTATTTTGAGAAGCAAAAAACAATGAAAATGTATATTGTGAAAATTAATTACAATCAGAAAAAATATATTGTAAATTAATTAAAATTAATTACAATTTAATGGATTCATTAAAACAAGGTTTGCTGAATTTAAAAAGAAAAAACAAAGAAATATTGTGGTCACATTTTAATTATCTTTGTGAATACACATAACAAATTGAACAATAATTAATTCTGGCCAAAGTGAAATATAATGATTTTAAATTATTCAATAAGACGTTTTTATTACTGTGTTACTTTTAATTTGGTTGACAGCATGATATACCCCATATAATGTCTCTTTTTTTTTTTGTCGAAGAAGAAATGATGGATAACCATTGGGGTTTTTCGTTAAATGTTCTTTTATTAGACGTGTCGGAAAAGGGGTTGGTAGCCAAATGCATTAATAAAGTAAAGGTTTGATTTTTCCCATATGTACAACTCCATCAGATGAGTACCCCGTTCAGACGAGGATCACACGAGACTCTCACAAAATTCAAAAAAAAAGTAATCACATCATGCATACATAATATGATTAACATTATGAGTCATTTAATGTAATTCTTTTATTCTTTCCATTTCAAGGGAAAAATAATCATGTATGTGATATTTTCAATGAAGTGTATATCACCCATTTTATTATTACCAATTTCTATTGTTAAAAATGTTCCGTATCAAATCAAATAGTAATGGAATGGATATACAATTAGGATATTTGGTACTTATTTTGACAAGACAGAACCTCCTATAAGATGAACATTGTTCTAATGAATTAAGATGCAACACTGGAATCCATTATTGTTATTATTTTAATCTGTCATCTTTTGGAGTATTAATTGTTCCTTTGAAAAGAAAGTCTATCACAAGTTTGAGAGAGAGAACATAAATTATTATATTGGAATATCTACTTAAATAAGCTTTGTTTTGTATTCTCTAAGGCCATGCTCTTTTTTTGTTTCTTCTGAATTCTGAGATTTAATTTTCAACAAAATCTTTCATCTTTGTTAAATAATGAAAGTGATAACACTTACAGAATAATGTTTCTGTTTTAACAAAGTATCAAGTATAGTTTGCAGGTTTTCAATGTTTTCACAATTACATAATTATTCCACAAGTCTTAATAGAAAAAATTAATTTGCAAGATTGTGATATGAATTAATCCAAATTTAAATAATACTTTAATGAATAAATTAATATTTTTTCATTTTGAATAAAACAATTATCAATCTAGATACTAGTTGCTGAGATATCATTATCAAAGTTTATATTTTAATTTCATTTTAAAATTTATATTTTTAAAACTTCTCTTTAAGATAACTTCTTCAAAAATCATTAAAAAAAAAACTATCATTTTGAAGAGAAAAACCTGGAGATTCTAAATTTATAAAATTTTTAAACAAAAGTTCACAACTATTGCAGAATTACAGATTTATATCAAAAATCTGAACTTATAAAATTAGTTGCAGGTATCATCTTTAATTGTATGGCATTTTAACAATAAAAATTGGTAATAATTCCTTAATGTCTGATTCACTAAGGAATATAATTCTATTAATAAATTATTTATTTTTTGGTTTTTACAATGTGATATACTAATTTGTTAAAATATCACACATATGATTATTTTATATTTTATATTCACTTGCAGTGGCAACTAATATTTTTATAATTGCCACTAAAATTATTGTATTAGATAAATTGAAATGGAAAGAATTAAGAACATAAATTATCATCTTGGAATATCTACTTAAATAAGCCTTGTTTTGTACCCTCTAAGGCCATACTCTTTCTTCGTGTTGCTGGTTCATGAACCCCCCCAGAAATTCCCGAACTCTCGCTTCTTCTGAATTCCGAGATTTGGTTTTCAACAAAATCTTTCATTTCTGTTGCCATTTGGTGAATATCAGTTTCTTTTCTATTGAATACCGACGCATTCATAAACATTAGCATAAGATCTCGATGAAATTGGTCTGTATCATGGACAATCTAAATGAAATAAACATCAAGTTAAAATATAAAAATAACAGATGATCTAAATTTTGAATTGTTTCTGAACATACACCATCCCGGAGACGTTTTTTCAATGTTCTCAGATCCATTGGTTGCTTAACAATATCATAATAACCAGGCGCATCTTGCTCCCTGATTGGGTTTTGAAAAACACTTGCGTAACGGTGATTTGAAATCTCTTGCAAAATCATTGCGACCAATTTCTGCCAAGTCTTTTGTTTTTTATCATCAACCGAACTATTTTCTATATATTTATAATAGAATTTTACATTAATTTACCATGGTTTAATTTGATATCATAGTTCAAGTAAATTATTTGGTCTTAAATAATAATAACATACCAGATGGCTCTCCACCAGGAGTAGGCGCAATTTCACTTCCATGAGGGGTTCTAACGGCTGATTTAAAAGGAATTACATTTGTAAATTAAGAAAATATAATAATAATAATAAAAAAAGAAATTTTAACTCACCATCTCCGGGAGAGGATGGTGGTCCCATAGCGGCAGGAGTTGTAGGATTCACAACACCAGAGGGGGTGGAAGGAATAACCCCTGCAGATGGAGTCAATGGTTCCTTGAACTCTTGTTTAACAACCGAAGATTCATCTTTCACTGGGACATTCTCCTTTTCACCTTTCTCATCAGAATGTGATAAATCGTCTAAAGTTTGAAGATTAGTATCATCATCTTTAATATTCTCAGTATTCTCTACATTCAAAGCAGGTAAAGCGCAGCCTGATTCCAATTCAATAGATTCTTCTTCTGCAGGAGACCCAACTTCTAACTCTTCACTTTCGATGAAATTTTCATTCGATATTATATCCGTAGATTTATTTAGAATAATTTTAGATGCTTCATTAATTACATTTTGTTCATTGTTAATAGGTTTTTCTACGACTTCCATTTCTACTTCAGACTGAACTAGAACTTCATTATTTTTAGGAGTGAGCTCTTTCGGTGAATTCATTAATTTATTGGAATAATGGACTGGCGAAGTACTTTTGTTTGTTTCTGGGGACGACCCCTGTGACTCGTCAACATCTATTGGATTATCCCCACTAATGGTTTGAGGGGTATCTTCTGAAGTCACGTCCTGAGGTGAAATGGTTTCATTAGTAAGTCTCATTACTTGTTCAGGTTTAGGTAGATCTATAGATAATGTCTTTTGGAGATTTTCAACTGATTTCGCGTCAATATCCATCATAATAATATCTTTGTCTTTATTTGATGATCCAGCATTCATTAATTGTTGTTCTTGGACTTTTTCACTATTATCTTTATTAGATTCTCCAGCAACCCGAATGTCCGTAAGTTTCCCTTCTTGTCCTTCTTTTGTATTTAAAGGATTGATATTATTATCGTCGGTAATTATGTCATCATTATTTTCATCAATGTCCATTTTTTCATCAGAAATTGTCAATTTATCAACAGTTTTTGAAGTAACTTCAGGAGGATTTACAGATATTAACACCTCTTCCATAACAATTTCCTCTGATTGTTCATATGTTTGCTCTTTATTATCTGAAGCTTTCTGGCCCGATTTTTCTTTCTTTTTTTGTTCATCTTTCAATATTTCAACCAATCGAGAGTCCAATTTTCCGGAACGTATATCATCGATTTCTGTGACAATTGTTCTTTAACGTTGAAAGTAATCCAGTCACTCGAAACGTATTAAAAATGATAATTTTAATACAAAAAAAAATGGCATCGAAACCATCAGAATCTTACCGAAATCTTTGTTCTGCTGATGACACCATAGATTTTAATTCACGAATACGTTCTTGGTATAATATGCGAGCCAATTTTGCTGCCGGAGGCATACGACGTTCATCTGAATTTATTGTGACAAATTGTAAAATCATGAAATTTTACAAAAAATAAAATCGTAAAAAGCAAATGGATATTCTATTCCTGTACCATTAAATGAAGAAGAAAAATCTCCTGATTTCTTTTTATTCTCGCTGGAATGTAAAAAGTATTTTTTAAATTTAATTATATTATTTGATTGTTTCATTAAATACATAACATTAAGGTTGAATGATAATTTTTCAACTATAAATTACTATGAAGAAAACCATACAAAAAAGGGAAACCCTCGATTTACAAATATTAATAAATCTAATTAAATCTATAAAGTTTTTTTTCTAAATTAATATTCACGGTGTAAGAGTGAATTCTCTTTAAAACGTACTTTTCTATTTCCGCTTCTATTTCTAACGGTTCAATCAGTGATTTATATTTGGTGGCGCAGTTCTAAATTTATAAAAAGAAAATTTCGTCAGAAATTGATATCGATCTTTTAGATCTAAAAGTTTATAAGGAAAATATCTCGAAAGCCATAAAGAAAACCTTTTGAGTGAAAAACTCTGCGGGGTGACTGATCATGGGGTGCCTCCTCATATCACGACATACTGCCGCCCAGTTGTCCTGGAGCTTGTAAACTAACTGTACGAGTAAGAGTTTCTCAAATGCTGTCCAAGAATTTTCTTCTACGACTAACGTAGATGACATGATTTCAAAGTTCCGACTCAATGAGTCAAATTTAAATATCTTTATTTGATCGGCTTTACATGTGACTTTTGAGGAACACTAATTCTCAGGGAAATCTTAACCTGTTCCGGGGGGGTATAGATTCTTATCCATCTACCCCAGTATCACCAACAGATTTTTCACCCCTACGCAGGGGTTAGGGTTTATCAGGGTAGTGTATTTATCACCATGTGTCACACCCTTCGAATATCAATTTTTATTAAATATCCTAGGGACTTAGAATTTTTTTACATGTGGAAAACATATTTGTCACCCAACATTCATCACCCCATAGAGACAACACATGAAATATTTCTGATCACCCGCCAACTTATGGTCCAATTAAATTCAGCAAAATTAGAAATATCACATGGGGTGAAAAATCTGTTGATGATACTGGGGTAGATTTCTTATCCTGTGTTCTCACATGTTATTACATCAAATGCATGGGTTAGGTTTAGAATTTGTCAGGGTAATGTATTTATTACCATGTGTTATACATGTCGTCAAAACTAATTTGGCCTTGACTCAACTCTTAAAATTTCAATTTTTAATTGCGTCTGACTCAACTAATTGCGTTGTTACCGGAGAGGATTACCACGGTCAAAATATACTAAAACACATGACCATAATATTAATCAACCCTGTATTTTAATGGAAATTATTATATATTAACAGAAATAATAATATCAATATAATAGTTTTATTTAATAATTAGTAACAAATAGTAATATTTAGCAATAATTAATAACGAGTAGCAATATTTATTAACATGTATTTTAACAAGTCAAATAATTTTAGTTACACAAATTATAGTAACACAAGTCACATGTTCACGTGATATGGTTACACAAATATTACATCAGTAATTTTTATATAACGTTATATAACGTTCTATGGACGGAACGTTCGTATTGCGTTCTAGAACGACACCTACGTACTAGAACGTAACGTTCTAGTACGCTATAAATACGTACCGTTTATACTACGTTTAATGAACGGTGTATATATAACGTTATATATCGCCGTTTTAGAACGTATAACGAACGTTTCGTATTAATAACGTTGTATATCGGTGTTTATTATCGTTAGTCAGTACGGTACGAAATGTTCGTTTTTACGCGATATATAATGATATTTAAAGCATTGTTTAATAACATAGACGAGCAGAACGTATTTATTGTGATCTAGAACGTCGGATTAATTGCTTTAATATTTTTTTTATTAAATTCATCGTTAAATAACGTTTTTTAATTTAATTTATTCGTTTTTTTCAAAAATTACACTTTTTTTGAATATAAAATTTAATTTCAATCTTTATTATTCTCTTTTATTAACTATTATTTTACTTTTATTATAATTATTACATGAAATATATAAAATAATATTATTTCGTTATGAATTTTTTAAAATATTAAAGGAATAAACATCATTTTTCATTCCATATCGCTTTCATCTATATTGTATTCGTCCATATTTATATCGTTTTCTTCATTAGAGTCAATATAAATTACACCATCATCTTCGTTGTCTTCATTCATATTGTCATTGTTATCCTTTTCGCATTCTGAGGCGGATCCTGAGGATGATTCTGATTCTGATGATGAAATATAGATATTTCCATTTTCGATTTTATCCTAAATTATAACGATATTTAACGTTTTTTTTTGTTTTTCTGGTGTCTTCAATAAATTAATATAAAACTTACTCTATATTTTCTGATTTTTGATTTCATGATTACGTCTTTTATTTGTATACCTCCATTATCGGGATCAAGAGTTATTTCAATCACTCCTACGGCAAACGCAAGGAGGTATTTTGTTTTCTTAGCGGGATTTGTAAAAGCTTTTTGTAATATTCTATTACACCATGTTAGTTTTTCATCGTCATCGTCTTCATTTATCTTTTTATGTAATTTTTTGAATGCTTTTCTAACTTCTTCTTTTTTTTTCCAATCCATTATTTCTTTTTCCGTCGCGCTGGTATTAATACTTGGTAATGAATCTTCGCCAAAGGTAGAAAATATTGACGATTTAATTTTGGCAACAATATTGCCCCTCTTTGATCGAAGTTTCAATAGCAACTATATTATAAAACGTTATTTAACGTCATTTTTTATTAAATGTCATTTAATATAAAGTAAATTATTAATTAAATTATATACCTTCCTATGAATACTTTTTTCAAAATACGAATTCCATCTTTTTTCTGAATATTTTGCAAGAAATCTGGGATTGGTCGAACTTATGTAGTTCTTTGTTTCTTTTTTTAATTTTTCTGAGTCCGGGTACATATCCGTTTCTATAAATGGTTCCGATACAATATTGGCTATCTCCTGTAAAAAATATTTATAATTAATTTTTATTTATATATATAGAAAATAAAGTATAACAAAATTCTTACATTTAAATATAATTCTTCCGATTTCTTCTGTTCTTTCGAATTATTTGAATCATTTCCATTTTTTTTTATTTCGGTAATGTCTTTTTTTATTTCAGTTATGTCTTTTTTTATTTCTAGTAGTGTATTCATTATTTTTTGATTCGTTTTTTCATCTAAATTGTAGAAATTCAACATTAATTATCTTATAATATATTTAATTATTTTCAAAACCGATATACAACGTTTATTACCCCCAAATTTATTAGTTTGCTTTTTTTTGTTAGCTTCATCCAATGAAGATGATGATTGGGATTCTCTTTTGAAAATTGGAAAAGATGCGGATTGCGTTGATGCAGTAGGAGTTGATGCAGTAGGAGTTGATTCAGTAGGAGTTGATGCGGTAGTAGTCGATGCAGTAGTAGTTGATGCAGTAGTAGTTGATGCAGTAGGAGTTGATGCAGTTGGAGTCAATGCAGTTGGAGTTAACGTGGTAAGAGTTGAAGCGGAAGATTTTGATTTTGTTGGGATTGATTTTGATGTTGATTTTGATGTTAATTTTAAAGTTGATCTTGTTGTTGCTATTGATCTTGATGCCGAAGTAGGAGTTGAAACTGACTTTGATGATGTCGCCGTTGCTTCTTTATTGTTATTATTGATTTTGGATTTTCTTGTATTACGTGACTTATGAATAAAATATATTTTTATTTATTACATTTTGAATATATAACGAAACATTTCGTTATATATATATATATATTATTATATTCTCTTCTTTAAATTATATTTTGACATTATTTTATCTCAAATAATATATTATTTTACTCTTTATATAAATTTATCCCCGCTTCTTTAACAAATAAATTAAATATTTATATTTACCATTATTTTTTCTCTTTCTAAATATCTGCATGTATGTGCGATATATTCTTTGGTGTAGTTAGTTGAAATTGAAAAAAAAAATTTTTGAAAATTAAAAAAAAAGTATTTTTGAAATTGGACTTTTAGCAAAAAAAAATCGAGAATATTACGTTATATAACGTTTTTTTTCGATGAAAAATTTAATATATTTTTTTATTATATTTAATATACATAATGTAAATAAAGGATTTTTGTAATTACTTGGCATCATATTGTAAAATTATGAAAGTGAAACAAAAAAAAAGTAATTATTAAATGAGTGTATAAGATAAAAAATTTCGAAACTTAGTTCGAAATTTTTCACTTAAAGTTATCCCTTCATTTTTTGTGGTAAGTAAACAACCTTTATAAGGTAGGGGTTTAAATAGTATTTTATCATTTGATTAATCGATAATGCAGATCATTCCTGATCATGCATATATAGATCTGCATAACAGTATAAACAATGGTTTATATGTAATACGGAATATTTTATTTTTAATCTGATTTTCTCACCGATTTGATAATCTATTCCCAACAAATTCCTTCTATAAAATGTACATATGGGGTTCCTTCCTTTAATGTAGTGAAGAGTAGTGAGGAGTAGTGAGGAGTATCATGTTATAAATTAAATTCCTTCTATATAACTTGTTTCACGGCATTTTCTTTCTTTGTTTGAGGTGTTATGTTATTTTCAAATAAATATGTTACGAATATTTTATGATTTATGAACTTCCTTTTGAAGAATTCTCATTATCTTTAATTAAATAAATGTTTAATATATTAGAAAAAAAATGATAATCATTTAACATATAACGTTGTATTACGTTTTAAATTAATAATAAACGAGTAATTTTCAAGTAATATTAAATTTCATTAAATAATGATTATAATTTATAACATTAAAGTATTTAAATGAACCAAATTCAATTCATTTTATTAATCATTCCTTCCAATTATTCATTTAATAATAACAATGGCTTTTGAATGTCCGTTTTGTAATCGTGTTCTTTCAAGCCGTTCTGCTTACAGTCAGCATGTAAAAAGATGTTCTGAAAATTATGATTCAAGTAGTTCTAGTAGTTCTGAAGAAATTCAAAATGAATTTGATATAATTACGCCTGAGCAAGATGTAATCAATATTAATGAAATATCATAAAATTTGTTATATAATATTATTAATTTTTTAATAATTCATTATTTATATAGGATAATAGCGAAGATAATCGAAATAATGAAATAATTTATATATCGGATGATGAACCTATGTTTAGTTCAAGAAGCAACGAAACCAGTGACATTATGCAAGGTGTGTGAAAATTTCTTATTATAATCTTTCGATTATTATCAAATATATGTAACCAATATAAATTATAAAGTTGAAATAGATGAACTTCCGCAAAGTATGAATAGCCTAACATTCGAAGAATTCGCATCCATACGATATGAAGAGCCTGCATCCAGAGAACCCGAATTTGAAACTAATGAATCCAAATCCAAATCTGATGAAACCGAAACCGAAACCGAATCTGAATCCAAATCTGATAAAACCGAATTCGAATCAGATAAAACTGATAATGAATCCGACGAATCTGAAGAATCCGAATCAGCAGAAGAAGAAACTGAAACCATACCAAAATTTCCAAACAATACCTATTCTGATTTAATGACATTAATTATCCAACATAACCTAAATAATAAAGCCGGAAACGCAATAATACGTTTTTTTAATAAACATTCAAACTTACCGACATCACCTCTTCCCAAAAACATAGAACAAGGAAGAAAACTAATGGATAGGATGAAATTAATTAACTTATTAAACAAAGAAAAAGTAATTTTAAAATATAATAACAAAGATTATATCATATATTATCGGCCTATAATAAATTGTATTAAAAACATTTTATCAATAAAAGATATACATAAATATATAACATTTAATTTTAAAAATGATCAGGTAATTAATTTTAACAATATAATATAATAAATTATTATTTTCTAACGTTATATACCGTTTTATAGACAAATAATAATAGAAATTACAATGAGCAATACACCTCCAATTGGTGGGCACGAACTGAAAAAACTTTACCAACTGGTTCATATCTATTATCAATCATATTATATTCTGACGCTTCAACAACTGACTCTCTTGGAAAAAATACCTTGCATCCAATTTTTGTAACTCTAGGCAATATCATAACATGGCGTAGAAATAAACCGGATGTAAAACAATTATTAGCATATCTTCCTATTATAAAAGCAAAAGATGATACTCAAAAAATATCCGAAGAACATAAAAATATAGTCCGTAGAACTTTTCATAAATCTCTCAAATTTTTGTTGTCTTCGTTATATGACGATAATGGTATAGAATTAGAATTAAATAATAGTATATTTTGGTGTTTCCCTAGAATTTCTATGATAATTTCTGACTGGCCCGAAGCATGCACATTTGCATTAACATATAAATCAACGAAATCAAATTACCCCTGTCATTTTTGCCTCGTTTCCAAGGAAGATTTATCAAATATAAACTTAAATAGCAATCAAATAGAACCAAAATCTCACAATAATATGAAATTATATTATAAAAATAATACGGGAAAAAACGTTAGTATCGAAAACGTACGAAATTTTTTTTGGAGTGTCCCGTAAGTATGGAATTTTATAATTTTGAATTTTATAATTTTAAATAAAATAATAAAAGTATTAATCAAAATTTAAAATTTAATAGGAATATCAACATATATGCCGCTACAGTACCCGATAGAATGCATCACCTTGATCTTGGCCTTTTCCAACATCAATTAAACTTTACAAAAATTTTAATTAATAAACAATGTGGAAAATCCTTTATCGATAAAATGAATAATCGCGTTAAATTAATTCTCCGCTATAAAGATCTAAAATCGTTTCCCAACGGTTTTTTACATCTTGCCTTACTTACCGCTTCGGAATATCGGAGCCTTATGAAAATAATGATTTTTATTGTAGACGAACTCTACGAAGATTCCGGAAGTCCGAATTTTATTAAAAATAACAAAATTACTGAAGTATATTTAAAATGGAACAAAATGTATTTATTATCAAGAAAAGAAAATTATGAAGAATCTGATGTAACTCTTCTGCAGGTAACAATATATATCTTTATATAATATTTTAATTCGTTGTATAACGATTTTTATTAAAATTTTTTCTAAATAATTTCAGGAATCAATAAATGAATGGGCAAAACTTTTTATTGAACTATTTAAAGAACATTCAAAATCTGAGCTTCAATTCCCTAAATTACATTCGTGGGTGTTCCATATTTGCTCTTCAATTCGTGAATTTGGTGCCATTAATGGGTATACAACAGAAACATATGAAAGCCTCCATAAAGATTATGTCAAAAAGCCTTATAAATTAACAAATAAAAAAGAAATTGAAAAACAAATAATGAAAATTGTAAGTATTCTTTTTTGGTAAAAATCGTTATATAACGTTATTAAATTTATATTAACACATTTTTCTTTAGATTCGCCGTAAAGCCATCATAACAGAAAGTTCCTCAAAAGAAATACCAAAAACCCCAATAGCATTAAAATATTCAAAAAAATTATATGAATTTTGTATACAAAATGCTGAAATTTATATTCAAACAAGAATGAATGACCCGGACCTCGAAAAAGAAATGAAACTTGGCTTTGAAAAATTTTTGGAGTGTTTAGATGCATATCTAGATTTCTATGATCGAAAACTATCTGAACATGAAGAAATTGATATGATATTTCATATATATGGTGGCGTGACGTTAAAATTTGGTTCAATAATGCGTGCTACAAATAAATTCCATAAAAAACCTATATTTAGTAATATTGCAGTTGAAATGAATGCAGATGAAATCTTTGAATACACATCAGATAATGGTGTATGCTTTGCTCAGGTAAAGATCAAAATTAATATCTTGTGAAATAATGATGAATATTTAATTATTATTAATATTTTATAAATAGGTTCTTTTAATAACTGAAATAATAATGAATTATGAAGAACCAATGCATCTCGCACTCGTGCAGTGGTATGATTTCACATCATCGGTAAATCCATATTTATACGAATGCCCATTATTAGAAAAAACAAATATTTTTAATTTAATAGAAATAGAAGCAATAAATGATATAATACATATTATTCCACGTTTTAATATAGATAACGAATTTTTAGTAAATAAATTTTTATTTTAAATTTTATAAATAGATAATAAATGATAAATGTATAAATAATAATAATAAATAATAATAATGTTATAATAATATAATAAAAAATATTAAATAATATAAAAATTGTATAGCGTTATATGACGCATTTCTATTGTTCCCCTACAATTTCAGCACGTTCTGTATCACCACCAGTTGTATCACCACCAGTTGTATCACCTTCTTCTTCTCCTGAACGTTGTCGACCTTCTCGTCGACGACTTTCTCGCCAACCTTCTTGGGAATGTTGTCGACGACTTTCTCGTCGACCTTCTGGTGAACGTTGAAGAACTTCTCGTGCACGTTGTCGACCTTCACCTTCATTATCGAAAAATTCCGGAAGAAGACGAGAAGGAGAAGTTAAAGGGGGAGAAACAAGACCAGGAGAAGGAGCACGACCGGAAGAAGGAACATGACCTCGTGAGGTTTTTCTCCTTTTCGGACTTTTTCCCTCCTCTTCTTCTTCTTCAGATTCCTCTTCCGAAGTTTCTTCCGCATCCAACTCCCCTTCTTCAGGCCTTAATGGCCGTTTTTGTTGAAGTTTCCGCTAAAAAATATAAAATTATATTAAAAATTATTTATAACGTAATATTACGATTTTTAATAATATACTTACAAAATTTATTTTAATTTGTTTTTTTAATAAATTTTCGGAAATCATAATCCCCTTGACATCGGGATTCAAGAAAAGTTGAGCGATTGCGACACCCCACGCAATGTGCATATTGGAAATCCTCTTCTTAGATTTCCAAACTCTCTCTAAAATAACCTGCACGTATGTGCGGTCTTCAGAAAAAACGTCAAAGAGCTTGCGGTAGGCATCTTTAACTCTTTGATCTGATTTCCATGAATTAATCTCCGCCGGGGAGGATTGGAAATCAATGCGAGGGAGTTGGGATTCCCCAAAGATTTCAAAAATTGCCGATTTGACTCGGGAAGCGATTCCACCCCTCATTCCCCGAAGTTTTTCCAGCAACTATTATTAAAAATATTTAATATAAAAAAATAAAACGACATATAACGTATTTTATTTAATAAATATTTCTTACTTTTGCTTTTATTCTTTTGAATAATTTTGAGTGGTGTCGCGAATCCATTGATTCAGAAATATCCGGAAAATTTTTTCGTATAACGTGCTCGGTTTCATCGACCAAATCCTTCGTAGAAGGAAATATATTTGCTTTAAATATATTTTTGGCGACTCGGTTTATTACATCCTTATTTGTTAAAATTATCATAAATATTAATATACTATATGCTAAAATATAACGTTACAATTCGATTAAAAATAATTACTTTCGAAAAATCCGGATCGTTGTTTATTTCGGTAAGAAGCTCGATATTTTTGAGCCTCTTTTTAATTTCTGCATTATCGTTCAAAAGTGAATCCATTTTCTTTTCAAATAATTCAAATTTTCTTATTAATCGATTAATAGAATCTGTTGAAACATTTTAAAATTGTAAAAATTGGTTTAATAATAATATTGATATATTAATAAGTAAAATGCATAAATATTTAATTACTAGTTTCCGTTCTAGTTGTAGTTGTTGCTCTTTCTTCTTCAACTAAATATGGTTCAGATGGATTTGTTCCGAGCCTTGTACGTCTTGATGTGGTGGATCCTGAAGACGTAGATCCAGCAATGGCGGAAGNCTTATCGTTCGTAGAACGTTGTAGAACGGATCGTTCTAGAACGTAACGTTCGAAATACGCAATAAAACGGATCGATCTAGAACGTTATTAATACGTATCGTTCGTAGAACGTTGTAGAACGCCTCTATATAATTCCTGATGTATATAATNAATTACAGGTTAATTTTTATAAATTATTTCTTAGAGTTTTAATTGATAAAATTTTATTATAAGATAATTTTCATTTCTTACAAAATTCTACAACCAAAAGCTGTTGGAATCAAGTCGAATACACAGGTCGAAATATTAAAAATCGGGTATCTATCTGTCACATATCGGGTACCCGACTCGTACCTAATTTCGGGTACCCGATAAGGCCCCGATATGTGTAAAAAAATATTTTCTACACTTATCGGGTACCCGATATGTCACCGATATGCCATATCCTACACATATCGGGGACTTATCGGGTATTTAGACTATCAGGTACCCGATATGTGACAGATATGTGTAGGATATGGCATATCGGTGACATATCGGGTACCCGATAAGTGTAGAAAATATTTTTTTACACATATCGGGGCCTTATCGGGTACCCGAAATTAGGTACGAGTCGGGTACCCGATATGTGACAGATAGATACCCGATTTTTAATATTTCGACCTGTGTATTCGACTTGATTCCAACAGCTTTTGGTTGTAGAATTTTGTAAGAAATGAAAATTATCTTATAATAAAATTTTATCAATTAAAACTCTAAGAAATAATTTATAAAAATTAACCTGTAATTAAAATGTTGAAAATATTTATTTAATAAAAATATCTTATTAAATAAACCCTGAAACTCTGAAATAAATAATCTAATATTATAATTAATTAATGAAAAGATTATGAATGTTATGGGATTTATTGCTTGATTGCTTAATTGTATAACATTATAATTCTTGAATTAATGACGATAATATAACCTGGAACACTTGGAAAATAACATGGAAATAAAGGAGAAGTCGAAACATTAACGTCGAATGTAAATGGCAAATATTATTATCTTAGAGATAATAACCTTGTATCAATAATAACGATAACAAAACATCAAAGAGAAATCAGGATACCGGATGAAGCTCTTGTAAATAAAGAAATCTAAGGACAACATAATGAAATAATGAATGAATAAAAGAGAGAAATAACCGAATAATGGATAAAGGATACTGAGATATAAAATTATGAAATAACCGATAATAAAACAACGAAAGGTCTGATTCCATTTCTAAAATAACTGAATCAGTGGTGCTTTCTAATCAACAGTCTTGTACCTATCGGGGAAGGACTATAAACTCCTAAAAGAACCGTAAAGTTACCCTTAGAATTATGTCTTTACCGAAAGGCAGGTGACAGCGTTAATCACTAGTAAAAATCAAAATTTGCCTTAACTCAACTCCAATTTTTCTCAATTTTAATTGCGTCTGACTCAATTCAATAGTTTTGACGACATGTATACCATATGTCACACCTTTCAAATATTGATTTTTATTAAATATTCTAGGGACTTAGAATTTTTTGTTATTCAAAATTTGTCATCTCCTCAAAATTCCATATGAAAAATTCCTGATTACCTGCTGGATTATGGATCAATAATATTTGGAGAGACATAGGACATCAGTAAATTTTTTTAAACGTAAGCCTTCGAAGTCCTTCACTCCGATAACCTTCGAATACCTCCAATATAAACGTAATATTTACGAAGGTTATTGGTACCGAAAACCTTCATTTTTATTAATAAAACGTAATACTCCGGAGGTTATTGATATCGATAACCTTCAATAACTTTCACTTTATTATAATAAACGTAATATTTGCAAAGGTTATTGGTCCGATAACCTTCAATAACCTTTGAAAACGAAATTATTACAATAATCTCTGACATAAAAAATTTCTTGATGAATAAGAGTTTGTACTCCAGGGCAAGCATGACAGAATTTCTCTGTGATTGGTTTTCAAATCACATGATTTACATAAAATGTAATTGGTGAAAAAATATAAATAATATTATTAACTTAAAAAATGAGACGTGGCATATTTTAAAGAATAATTAATAAAAATTTGGAACTGTGTGTAGTAGAGAACTGTACTTAAAACATAATCAAAGTAAAAATAATTAATGAAAAAATAAATCAAAAAGTTAGAAAAGTAAAAGTTTATTTTTATTAAATTATTTTGAAAATATATTCAAAAACCAAGTACCCTTATCTATATTAGAAAAAAAAGATAAAAAAAAAATAAAGGCATATTATCTCAACATGTTAGAAATAGAAGTTGATTCCAGATACCTTCCCACCACATATCATACAGTACATATTCTAAAATTAGGATTATGCGATGTTTGCAAACTTTCATTTAGGGATGGTAGGCGCAATACGAATTGAGCCTGGAATTTAGTCACGGCACAATTAGGCGCAATGGCTAAATTCTGGCGCAAAGGCTAAATAATGGTGCAATTCTGATTGGCTGGCGCAATTATAAAATTTATTAAATAATTATTTTTAAATTTTTAAAAATAATTAATTTTAACTTTAATTTCAAATCAATTTTACGTAATTAGGAGCGATTTTCTACTATGATATTCCTATGACAGATCGAAAGATCTGGTTCTTAACTACAAGATGATATATATTTCATTTTTGTAACATTAAAATTGACTAAATTATAGCTATTTTAAAACAATATATTAAAATTTTTTTTTTTTCAACGATCAGTGAGGTCTTGCCTTTATTCATTTCCAATACTAAAAGTAAAAAAAATTACATATATTGAAGAATAAAAACGAACTAGACCAAAGTCACCGTTTGACCAACCACTGTCACGAAACTTTTTGATTTCCCTCNGTAGAACGTTGTAGAACGGATCGTTCTAGAACGTAACGTTCGAAATACGCAATAAAACGGATCGATCTAGAACGTTATTAATACGTATCGTTCGTAGAACGTTGTAGAACGCCTCTATATAATTCCTGATGTATATAATTATTAACATTTATCATTAATTAGTATTACTTAATATTAATTATTATTACATAGTATTCATTAGTATTAATTATTAGTATAACATATATTCTATATTTAGCAAGTTATATGGTAGATATATTAGCCAATAGTATTCGTGCGCAGTAAGGCACAGTAATGGCACAGTAATGTGTTTGCCTATATATACCCACCGTATTCGACTTGATTCCTACAGTTTTGAGATAGCTTTTGGTTGTAGAATTTTGTAAGAAATGAAAATTATCTTATAATAAAATTTTATCAATTAAAACTCTAAGAAATAATTTATAAAAATTAACCTGTAATTAAAATGTTGAAAATATTTATTTAATAAAAATATCTTATTAAATAAACCCTGAAACTCTGAAATAAATAATCTAATATTATAATTAATTAATGAAAAGATTATGAATGTTATGGGATTTATTGCTTGATTGCTTAATTGTATAACATTATAATTCTTGAATTAATGACGATAATATAACCTGGAACACTTGGAAAATAACATGGAAATAAAGGAGAAGTCGAAACATTAACGTCGAATGTAAATGGCAAATATTATTATCTTAGAGATAATAACCTTGTATCAATAATAACGATAACAAAACATCAAAGAGAAATCAGGATACCGGATGAAGCTCTTGTAAATAAAGAAATCTAAGGACAACATAATGAAATAATGAATGAATAAAAGAGAGAAATAACCGAATAATGGATAAAGGATACTGAGATATAAAATTATGAAATAACCGATAATAAAACAACGAAAGGTCTGATTCCATTTCTAAAATAACTGAATCAGTGGTGCTTTCTAATCAACAGTCTTGTACCTATCGGGGAAGGACTATAAACTCCTAAAAGAACCGTAAAGTTACCCTTAGAATTATGTCTTTACCGAAAGGCAGGTGACAGCGTTAATCACTAGTAAAAATCAAAATTTGCCTTAACTCAACTCCAATTTTTCTCAATTTTAATTGCGTCTGACTCAATTCAATAGTTTTGACGACATGTATACCATATGTCACACCTTTCAAATATTGATTTTTATTAAATATTCTAGGGACTTAGAATTTTTTGTTATTCAAAATTTGTCATCTCCTCAAAATTCCATATGAAAAATTCCTGATTACCTGCTGGATTATGGATCAATAATATTTGGAGAGACATAGGACATCAGTAAATTTTTTTAAACGTAAGCCTTCGAAGTCCTTCACTCCGATAACCTTCGAATACCTCCAATATAAACGTAATATTTACGAAGGTTATTGGTACCGAAAACCTTCATTTTTATTAATAAAACGTAATACTCCGGAGGTTATTGATATCGATAACCTTCAATAACTTTCACTTTATTATAATAAACGTAATATTTGCAAAGGTTATTGGTCCGATAACCTTCAATAACCTTTGAAAACGAAATTATTACAATAATCTCTGACATAAAAAATTTCTTGATGAATAAGAGTTTGTACTCCAGGGCAAGCATGACAGAATTTCTCTGTGATTGGTTTTCAAATCACATGATTTACATAAAATGTAATTGGTGAAAAAATATAAATAATATTATTAACTTAAAAAATGAGACGTGGCATATTTTAAAGAATAATTAATAAAAATTTGGAACTGTGTGTAGTAGAGAACTGTACTTAAAACATAATCAAAGTAAAAATAATTAATGAAAAAATAAATCAAAAAGTTAGAAAAGTAAAAGTTTATTTTTATTAAATTATTTTGAAAATATATTCAAAAACCAAGTACCCTTATCTATATTAGAAAAAAAAGATAAAAAAAAAATAAAGGCATATTATCTCAACATGTTAGAAATAGAAGTTGATTCCAGATACCTTCCCACCACATATCATACAGTACATATTCTAAAATTAGGATTATGCGATGTTTGCAAACTTTCATTTAGGGATGGTAGGCGCAATACGAATTGAGCCTGGAATTTAGTCACGGCACAATTAGGCGCAATGGCTAAATTCTGGCGCAAAGGCTAAATAATGGTGCAATTCTGATTGGCTGGCGCAATTATAAAATTTATTAAATAATTATTTTTAAATTTTTAAAAATAATTAATTTTAACTTTAATTTCAAATCAATTTTACGTAATTAGGAGCGATTTTCTACTATGATATTCCTATGACAGATCGAAAGATCTGGTTCTTAACTACAAGATGATATATATTTCATTTTTGTAACATTAAAATTGACTAAATTATAGCTATTTTAAAACAATATATTAAAATTTTTTTTTTTTCAACGATCAGTGAGGTCTTGCCTTTATTCATTTCCAATACTAAAAGTAAAAAAAATTACATATATTGAAGAATAAAAACGAACTAGACCAAAGTCACCGTTTGACCAACCACTGTCACGAAACTTTTTGATTTCCCTCTATTTTGAATTTCTTCAAAACTTTTCGTATTTACCTCTTGCGGAATAAAAACTAAGTCCTCATCAGTTTTATGAAACTTACCAAACCAACCCGGCCAAGCCATCTTAAGAAAAAAGCAAAAAAAAAAAAATTTTCCCTTTGGTGTGGTGTTGGTACCACCCAAAGGTCCCCTCCTACAAACTCTCCTAAGGGAACAACATCCCTCCCCACATCGTCACAATCCAACAAACCAAAAACTCATACCCTTCAACTTATTATTACAAACTACCACCCCCGTCCATCGGACCAAACATCACATCACACGTTCTTTCCACCTGATCACACCTTATGTACCACTGTACCACCACAAAGTTATTCATCACCACCGATCTCTCCTTAAACACCAACGCGTCACACTTTTTATCAATGTGTCACCCCCGATCGACAAGATCGACAAATCAGGGTCAAACAGAAATTTGAAAATTCCCCAAAACCATTCGAAAACATGAAAAAAGAAAATTTGTGACGCAGACCCTTCCCACATCAGTAAATTTTTTTAAACGTAAGCCTTCGAAGTCCTTCACTTTGATAACCTTCGAATACCTCCAACATAAACATAATATTTACGAAGGTTATTGGTACCGAAAACCTTCATTTTTATTAATAAAACGTAATACTCCAAAGGTTATTGATATCAATAACTTTCAATAACCTTCACTTTATCATAATAAACGTAATATTTGCGAAGGTTATTGGTCTGATAACCTTCAATAACCTTTGAAAACGAAATTATTACAATAACCTCCGACATAAAAAATTTCCTGATGCACTACCAAACGAAAATTATACAGCCCCAGGGAAAACTCCTGTTTCTAGTGTTCGTTCGAGGTCAAAACGTTAAAACGGAAAAGAACAACTAAGATCAAGTCGCCAGTTCATCCTCAGGCTTATTCACATGAAGACTATTTTCACAGGAAAAACGTCAAGTTCGCCGTTTACACCTTTCGTCAAGAGAACCAAAGCCAAAAACCCGTAGACCAAACTTCATATATTCTTCTTAGGACCGTCCACCATAGTTAGTCTTATCCGGTCGGACTTAACCTCCAACTAACAGGCACCAAGAAAAAAATAATAATTTTTTACTGCGTGTTTTTTGAATAATTTATCGAATGGAGAGAGAGAGTTTTCCAATACAATATATTACAATATATTAAAATATTAATATCGGTAAAATTAATTAATAATTTTATCTGATCAACCTTTTGTTACGTGACCAAAATTGTGTCAGCTAATTAGAAATTGCGCCTAAATTTAGCCAGAAAAAAATTAATTAGCCTTTGAGCCAAAATTTAGCTGGCACAATTTAATTAGCCTTTGAGTCAGAATTTAGCTAGAATTTAGCTGGCGCAAAATTAATTAGTCAAAGGCGCAATTATTGAGCCAGCCTTCATATCAATTGAGCCTTCCACTCTTACTTCCATTAAAAAATAATAATAGTACAGTATTCATTTGTACTCATAGATATCATTTAATTTGTTATCCCAGAAAGTGTAAATTTTTATAAGATGAGCAAATAGATATATCTTCATTACTAGTAGTAGCAATTAATAATATAGAAAACTGGTAAAAAATATAAAAGACAAAATAAAATAATAAAAATATATTTTTTTTATCCTTTTTCATAAACTTCATTTCTAATATAACCTACTTAAATTAACAGATGCTCACAGATGCACATGTATATTTTGTTAGAAAAACAGTCAAAATAACACACTTATACAGAAAGACCTTGATGAAAGAAATGATATAGAAGAGAAACAAGAACAAACTGTGGAAATAGAAATGCAAGATATTTCAAATAGATTAAAAATAGAATTTAATTAAATAGAAAATTAATAAAATGTAAAAATATAATAAATATAATAAATATATTTTCGTCTAAAATATTTTATTTTTTAAAAAAATACTTGAGAAACAAAAATATTTTTAATAAAAAAAATAATTAAAAAATATATTATTCTATTTTTCATAAAAATTTAACACATATTATCTTTAAAATTTGCCCTCTAAGATATTTTACGTAGGCAAATAATGTCATTTGATGTCTATGCAAATTACGTTCGAAAAGTAGTAGAAGAATACTCTGGCAATATATCATGGCACATGGTTTCATCTATCAATATGACACCTATAGGGTAACGTAAAATCATATGTATTTGATATACAAAAATTTGTGTAATGAGATCATCAAAAGGGAAATTCTGTCATACTTCTAGGGCACAGGAAAAAAATTTATACCCAAGATACAAATTAAGGATCCTCTTTTTCACAGTAGATTTTTTTCGCCCCATGTAGGGTTAAGGTTAAGATTTATCAGAAATAACGTATTAATCATCATGTGTCATGCCCTTCGAATAACAATTTTTATTAAATATCCTAGGAACTTTGAATTTTTTTATATATGAAAAACATATTCGTTATTCAACATTCATCACCTTATAAAGATAATATGAAATATTTTTGATCATCTGCCAACTTATGGTCCAATCAAATTTAACAAAATTAGGAATATCATATAGGGCAAAAAAATCTATGGTGATACTGGATTAAATTTTTTTACAATCGATTATCACACATCAGGAAATTTTAATAGGCATAATATTCCGTAAACTTTTTGGTCCATAATTTCTCCGGAGAATTACGACACCCACAGAGATCTTCGAAATAATTTTCCAGAAATTTTCGAAATGTAATATTAGATTATTAATACGTTGCGAAAAAAAATCGCATAAATCTACGTAGATTTTACGTAAAAATTTACGTTTAATTTTGAAAGTTTTCGTATTTAATTATTTTCGCGATATCAATTTTTATATTAAAATTTTATAATTATTTATTTGCATATAATAATATAATAATAAAATAATTCTCTTTATTACGTTATATAATAAAAATAATATTTATACAAATAATATAAATTCTATAATATAAATAATAATAAATTTTAATTCGAATCTTTCCGCTATTCTTACACCGATGGTATTAAATTCACCTTTGATTTTCACGTACTTACGAAATTTATTTTTTTACTCGAGAAATAATTGATTCTCGTAAAATCCAAATGTCTTAAAAATATATCAAGAAAATTATATTATTAATTCAATTAAATCTATTTTACCTTAATACATCATTTGAAAATCTCCGAAATGTTACAAATAAGTAAAAATTAAAATTGTAAGAAATAAATTATATTTGCAACTTACATAACTTACATTTAAAAACTCATGCATATAATTATCTTGTCCACTTCATTTTGTTCTAGTAGCCATAATTCTCTAAAAGAAAATAAAGTATTAATTTAATTATTTTGAAATGCTTCGATAATCTTCGAAAATTTTATTTTTTGAAATATACAAATATGTAAAATTAAAATCGTCAAGGAATATTATAAATAAATTATACTTGCAATTTACATTTAAAAACTCGTGCATATAATCCTCTTGTCTGCTTCATTTTGTTCTAGTAGCCATAATTCTCGATTTAATTTAATCTTTCTATATCTAAAAGAAAATAAAGTATTAATTTAATTGTTTTGAAATGCTTCAATAATTTTTGAAAATTTGAAATATACAAATATGTAAAATTAAAATTAAGAAATATTATAAATAAATTATACTTACAACTTACATTTAAAAACTCGTGCATATAATCCTCTTGTCCACTTCATTTTGTTTTAGTAGCTATAATTCTCGATTTAATTAATCTTTCTATATCTAAAAGAAAATAAAGTATTAATTTGAATCGTTTTGAAATCCTTCGAAAAATTATTAATCTAAACTATTAACAAACCAGTTTTAATTCGAAACACTTTGAAAAATAACGTAAAGTACATAAATAAAGTATTAATATAGTACATAAATAAAGTTAAAGTATTAATATAGTACATAAATAAAGTTAAAGTATTAATATAAACCATTGTTTAATTATATATTTTCTATAACTGTAAAGTAATTCGTAATCTTTAATATATTTTTGAAAAATAATGCTTTCAATAGTAATTACAACCCATATTTAAAATAACAAATACCCGTAGTAAAAATTAAAAAATAGTTTAGCAGTGTTTCATCTTGATATAGTTAAAAAAATGTTTTTTTTATATAAATGACAGTTGTTTTCTTGCTATAGTTAATCTAAATAAAAGGAAATCAAGAATTTATTATAGAGAATGCATAGAAGCATACTATAAAATATACTTTGGGATTTGCATTTATAGAGAGTGCATTTAGAGAGAATAAATATAATAAGTTATTATTATACATGTGTGGTGCATTTAGAGACACTTGTAGATGTATACGCAATGTAGTGAAATTAAGTTGTAAACAAAAAATCATATTTTGTTTATATATATTTTTTATGTTACACAAACTATAAATTAGATTTTCAAGTAATATTATTTTATTATCAAATATTTTTTTTATATTAAGATGCATTGAATATTATTTATATAATATTTTTAATTTTCAGATAGTTCTGAATTATTTTCTTTATTATTATTTTTTTCATTATTATTTTCTTCTTCATCTTCATTTTCATATGATCTTTTTTTCATATTTTTTATTGCAAGTATTTCTGCATTTTCTCGCATTTTTTCGAGAGATAAAAAGGTAATCTTCTTTTCGATTCTAGACTTTTTGTTTTTGCGTGATTCATTTCTTGGTGCTAGTGATGGTGACGGTGGTGACGACTCGTTTTCAGATTTGTCCGAAGAATTACAAAACTCTTCTTCATTGTTTAATTTAAGCTATAAAATTTGTTAGAAAACTTAGAAATGGAAATTTAAAGAAAAAATATTATTAAAGAGAATACTTACTAAATTTTCTTCATATTTTTCCTTAATAATATTTTCAGTTATCTTTACGTAACAATTATTAGGGTTAAGAATTATTTGAGTAATCGCGATCGCTCACGCTACGTGAACGTTCGGAACGTCGCATGATTCGCCCTACACTTTATCAATTATACAACTCATATAAGTTGTTTCAGGATCTTTTTCATCAATGGGCTTGAAAATGTTTTTATAATATTCTTTTACGGTCGGCAATTTTTTCCATTCAGAAACTTCCTCGAACTTCGTACTATTGATTGCTGACAATGAGAAAACTTCATGTATGACAGTTTTTACTTTTACATTCAATCCTCCCCGGATACTTCGAAGCTTTTCGATTATCTATTAAATATTTTCATTTTAATTAATTACAGATCTAAATTTAATTTAAAATGTATTTTAAAGAAAGACTTTTATTACAGATTTTCTGATTGTTTTTTTGAAAAAAGACATCCATCTTTTTGTTCCCAACGATCTGTAGAATTCCGGAAATATCTCTCGGACATATTTTTCTACGGATTCTCAGAATTCCTTTGGTGTGGGGTAGATACAAGTTTGGAAAAGTTCCTTCGCGGAGTTAGCAATAATTCGCTATATAAAAAGTTATTAGTTATAGAATATAATTATAATAGTAATCTTTCGAAAACATTTAGAAATAAAAATTATTTCATTAAAATCTTTATCTTTTATGTTGAAACTAATATCAGCATCTACTTTTTTAATGTTAATTTTGATAGAGTCTTGGTTTTTAATTACAAGATCAATTTTTTTCTCAAGATCAATGATTTTATGATACATCAGAAAATTTTATAAGGCGGAAATTTGCGAAAAGTTTGCGCAAGTTTCCGAAGGTGTCGAAAATTTCCGCGAATTTTTGTGCGTTTTTTTTCATTTTTTTAACTTCGCTTGCGATTTTCGAAGCACAGAGCGATTTTCTACTAAGATATTTCTAAGATAAATAG
>PQFF01000104.1:53525-97256 GCA_003547095.1 Diversispora epigaea | reverse complement strand
ATGAAATATATATCATTTTGTAGCCAAGAACAAGGCCGTTCTATTTATTTTAGAAATATCTTAGTAGAAAATCGCTCTGTGCTTCGAAAATCGCAAGCGAAGTTAAAAAAATGAAAAAAAACGCACAAAAATTTGCGGAAATTTTCGACACCTTCGAAAATTTGCGCAAATTTCCGCCTCGTAAAATTTCCTGATGTATATTTTTGCTATAATTTGATCGTTACTGCCTATAACTTCACGATTTCGAATAGATCTAGATCTTGAGCTTGGAATTAGAGCAGTTTGAGTAGCTGTTATTGAAGTAGAAGTTGGAGAAGTTACAGTAGTTGAGGCGGTTGCGATAATTGGGGTAGTTATGGTAGTTGGAAAAGTCGCAGTAGTTGGAGAGGTCACAGTAGTTGGAGCAGTTGCGATAGTTGGAGTAGTTCTATGAGAAAAATGTTTCTTGTAGTTGGGCATGATTCTCTTAAATCAAATTTGAATTCTCATTTATTAATATTATTTTTTTCATATTATTATGAAAGTGCATTATAACGTAAAGATATATATAGAATTTCATTATTAATATTAAGTACCAATAGAAATAATCTCAAATATACTTATTTGAATTTAAACGTAGAGATATGAAATATCGAAAAGAATTTTGGTATGAAAAATCAACGAAAAATAGTAAAAAAATAGAAAAAATGGGATAATATGCGGTGTGGGAAATTAAATGATAAAAAAACATTATGAAGGATTGTATATTTAAAAGAATGTATTAGTTATTATTATTTTCATAAAGTGTAAAGTGTCGAAAGCATTTAATATCATACTCCTAGCATGTAAGATGAAAGGAGAATGAGATATTGATCTTCATTATATCAGGATTTACATTATATTTTGTAAACTGTATTACGGTTAGTTATATCAAGCATATCAATACGTATTTATTGTCCAAAAAAAATTATAATCTTTATCTTTATTTCCTGTTATATCATGAAATATTGTATTCATTGTATTCTTATTTACCATAAATTATAGCAAGTGGTAATGTCTTTATTTTCTTGTTATATCACGAAAATAAAATAATAATTTTTATTAATTTATTGTATCTTATTTACTATAAATTATATTATGAAATATAAATAAAAATGAATATTTTTATTTACCATAAATTATAACTAGTGATATGTCTTTATTTTCTTGTTATATCACGAAATATAGTGAAAATAAAAAATAATTATTACCTAAAATAAAGAAAAGTGAAAAATTTCAAATGATTTTTATAATTATTCATTATTAGATATTTATTGCAAGATATAGAAAAGCGAAACATTTGAATAATTTTCTTATTGTTGTAAAAAGGAAAAAAAATAAAATTAAAAAAATATATAAGTGTAATAAAAAAGAACAGTTAAAAGTATCTTAAAATTTCAAAAAATTTAATTTTTAAAAAATGTCTACAAGTTATAAATGTCCTTATTGCAATATTCGTTATTTTTCTAACCGTAATTCATATTCCCAACATGTAAATAGATGTATAAAACTTTACGATGTTAGTACAGAAGAATCCAATACAGAAGTTTCAGAAGTCACTGATATGTTATTAGATAATGATGATTTTAATCGTATAGAAGAAAGACAAAGTGTTCAAGAAATAGAAAACTTACTATCAGGTTCCGAAATAACAAATCTATTTGAATATGGTGATTATGATGCTGATGTTTCAGTTTCATTAGAAGTCATCAGTAATATTCCAGAACGTTTTGAAGAAATTTTGTCTGAAAGTTTGCGAAATGAAGACTTAGATGTCGAAAGTTTACAAAATGAAGATTCAAATATCGAATGTTTACAAAATGAAGACTCAGATGTCAAAAGTGAAAGTTCACAAAATGAAGATTCAGACGTTGAAGAGTTTCCAAATGAATCTTATGCCGATTTGATGACTCTTGTTACAAAATATAATTTAAATAACAAAGCCGGTAATGCAATTATCAAATTTTTTAATAAGCATTCCAATTTATCTATTTCTCCCCTTCCTAAAAATATCGAAACTGGCCGAAAGTATATGGATAAAATGAATTTATCACGATTATTATATTACAAATATCGTATATTAGTGCATAATAATAAAGAATACTTTATAAATTATCAACCAGTTATAAAATGTATAGAAAATCTTTTATCAAATCTGGAAATTTCCCAGCTTTTTGTATATGATTACAAAAAATTGAAGGTAAAAAATTTTATTCATTGTTTATACTGACACAAGTTAAAGATCACTAAACATATTATACATATTATTATAGATTGAAAATGAACAATCATATAGAAAACAATATACTGGAAACTGGTGGAAAAAAGCGAAAGAATCAATCTTATCGGTAGCATACATTTTGTCCATCATCCTTTATTCAGATGCAACTATAACTGACACCTTGGGTAAGGGGTTACTTCATCCTATATATATTTCTCTTGGCAATATTCCCACATGGAAAAGAAATAAAGAAGATGTCAAACAGTTATTGGGATACCTTCCGATTTTATCTGCTAAAGATGAGAGAGAAAAAAAATCCTCTGAATTTAAAAAATTAGTTCGCGAAACCTTTCACAATTCTATTAAATTTCTTTTGAATTCATTATTTACAAATGATAATGATGATGGCGATGGTATTGAATTAAAAATTGATAACGAAATTTTCTGGTTTTTTTCGAGAGTTTCTACAATAATATGCGATTGGCCAGAAGCATGTACTTTTTCGTTAACTTATAAATCAACAAATTCAAACTATCCTTGCCATTTTTGTCTAGTATCAAAAGAAAATTTAAATAATACACGTTTAAGGGATGATCAAATGGTACTTCGTAACAAAGAAAATATGTTGCAATATTATAATAACGGTACAACTGAAAAAGCTAGTTTGGAACCAGTTTTCAATTATTTTTGGAATATTCCGTAAGTTTTCGTGATACTCTTTTATATTGTTGAGTACATTCTAACTTTATATTATTTTTAATTTAGAAATATAAATGTTTACGTTGCCACTGTACCCGATAGAATACATCAGGAATTAAATATAAATGTTCTAGTGCGTCCAAAATACACCGATCTATAGCGTCCTACGAACACCATCTACGTTCATATAGCGTATTAAATATGCTGTTCTAGTGCGTTCTCCGAATGCTTCGTATATATAACGTACTAGAACGCACCGTTCTAGTGCGTTCTCCGAACATTTTGTATATATAGCGTACTAGAACGTACCGTTCTAGTGCATTCTCTGAACGTTTCGTATATATAGCGTACTAGAACGCACCGTTCTAGTGCGTTCTCCGGACTATACATGTCGTCAAAACTAATTTGGCTTTGACTCAACTCTTAAAATTTTAATTTTTAATTGCGTCTGACTCAACTAATTGCGTCAATCACTTGTAAAAATCAAAATTTGCCTTGACTCAACTCTAATTTTTCTTAATTTTAATTGCGTCTGACTCAATTCAATAGTTTTGACGACATGTATACTCCGGACGTTTCATATATATAGCGTTCTAGAACGCCTCTATATAATTCCGGATGTGCATCACTTGGATTTAGGTTTGTATCGCTTAGTGTTCCGATCCTATTTCAAAATACAATCCGAATTAGATCCGGATTTTCTTGATCAAATCCAAATTATAAATCCTTATCCTTAAATATTTAGGATTTATCCTTATTTTTAGGATCCATCCTTATTTTTAGGATCCATCCTTATTTTTAGGATCCATTCTTATTTTTAGGATTTATCTTTATTTTTAAGATTCATTCTTATTTTTAGGATTTATCTTTATTTTTAAGATTCATTCTTATTTTTAGGATTTTTTTATTGTAGCAACAGATGTTAATTTATCACACCAAGATTTATTAGTAGATCATCACACCCCATCTTCATTTTCATAGTACAAGACTGTAACAAATAAACGACAAATTTATTACTGCTAAAAATATTGTCACGTGTGTCACATGTATATATATAATCCGGATTATAATCCGAATTATAATCCGGATGATCCGTATCCGCAATCCGTTTTTATTTCGGATAAATCCTTTTTAAAATAAACAAATTCGGATTATAGGATCCATCCGGATTATAGGATTCATCCGGATTTATAGGATTAAGGATCGGAACACTAGTATCGCTACCAAATAGAGTTTACTAAAAAATTATTATTTGAAGCTGAAGGAAGATCATTAGTGGATAAAATGAACCAGAGAATTACATTAATTCCAAGGCATTCGGAACTAAAAATATTTTCAGGAGGATTACAATCGATAGCTCTTTTAACAGCAGATAATTATAGAAATATTATGAAGGTGATAGTATTTGTAGTTGATGATTTATTAAATAAGGATCTTTCGGAAGTTTACGTGAAGTGGAACAAAATGTACTTATTAAGTCGACAGGAAACTTTTAAAGAAAGTAATCTGAAAAATTTTCAGGAAGCAATTGAAAAATGGGCTAATCTATTTATTAAATTATTTGGTCAATTTTTGAATTCTGATTTTAAACTGCCAAAGTTATATTCATGGGTTCATCATATTGTTGATACTATTTGTGAATTCGGAACCATAAATGGATATACTACTGAAACTTACGAAGCCTTACACAAGACATATGTTAAAATTTCATATCGTCTCAGTTATACATGTCGTCAAAACTATTGAATTGAGTCAGACGCAATTAAAATTGAGAAAAATTGGAGTTGAGTCAAGGCAAATTTTGATTTTTATTAGTAATTGACGCAATTAAAAATTGAAATTTTAAGAGTTAAGTCAAGGCTAAATTAGTTTTGACGACATGTATAGTCTCAGTAATAAAAAAGATGTGGAAGAGCAAATGATGAAAACCATAAATATTAACATAAATTATCATATAAAATTATAAAAATAACGGAAAATCTCTAATAAAAAATTTTTTTATTTAGATACGGAGAAAAGCGATAATTAAGCAAAACGACTTTGAAAAAAAGTTCAAAACTCCACTCAAATTTAATTATTCTTCGAAGTTATTTGAATTTGATATTTTGAAAGCTTTTGAATTTATTGATAAATATAAAAATAAAACAAATTTAGATGAAAAAATGATAAAAGGCTTAGACCATTTTATTCAAAGTTTGGACTCATATTTTGATCTGCTTAAGATTTCAACTGCACAGGGTTGTCACATAAAAATATATAGATCTGTAACTTTGAAAAATCGTGCAATATTACGTACAACAAACATGTTTTACAAGTGACCATGGTTTAGTAATATCTCTGTAACTATGAATGATGAAGAACTTTTTGAATATCAATCTGATAATGGAATTTGTTACGCACAGGTATATATTATTACAATAATTCTAATTAATAAAATGTAAATTATTTGACTTTATTTTATTTTATTTATTTAGACATTACTTATAACAGAAGTATTTTTAAAGAAAGAAAAATCATTGCATCTTGTATTTGTATAATGGTACAATTTTATATCTAAAAGAACTCCATTTGTTTATGACTGTCCTTTGTTGAAATTGACGGAGGTATACAATTTTATAGAAATAGAAGCAATAGAAGATATAGTTCATATAGTTTCTCGATTTGATAAGACTAATGAATATTTAGTAAATAAATATCTATTTTAAGTTGTATTATTTCGGAATGTTCCGTATTATTATATTTTAAAAAAAAAAAATTATTATTTTATATTAATAAATTCAATCTTTATTTCGTATTTATCCACATTATTTTTAAAAATATATAATTATTTTATCTATATTTTTTTTTAAAAAAGAAAATAAATATAAATTATAATCATGTAATTAAATATAATATTCGAAGACTTTAGTATTGTTCAATTAAAAATCAAAAATTTGTTGCTAATAACGAATATGATTTTAATTAATTTTGTAAGTTGCGGAGATATCTAATTATGGGTAATTTGCAGAGATGTAATATTATGAATTATTATTACATTTTAATAATAGCAATTAAATAATAACTATCTAATTGAGGGATATGATAATAAAGAATTTTGAAATAATTCATCATACTTAAATAGTAGGAAACGATATATAAAGAACTAAAATTCTGTTTTGTTTCTTTAAATATTTTCGAATATTTCTAATAATTTTAAAATAATTTTAAAATAATTTTAAAATAAATATAATAGTAAATAGTTTTTTAATTTAGAAAAATAGTAACAAAAAAAATGAATCAGAAGGAAATGCTTTTATTTTATAGAAGAAATAAAAAAAAAAAAAGATGAATTTTATTCTGGTCTTTTGATTGGAAAATCAAAATTTGTTAAAAAAGATCGTAAACAATCTGCATCATCAACAACTTCAACAACACTCGCAGCAACAACACCAGCAGCAACAACACCAGCAGCAACAACACCAACAGCAACAACACCAACAACACCAACAACACCAACAATGTCAATAGTATTAATAGAATCAGAAGAAGTTGCAGAAGCATCTTCAAGAAAAAAGCAAAAAACAGTTGCTGGAGCTATAAAAAATTATTATTCTGATAGTAATGTTTCGAAAGTCTTCGAAAATATTTGCAATATACAAAATTTTAAAACAATTCTTTTTATAGATGATTCCCCATTTACACATAAAGATGCCAATTATTTCCTAAATAAATTTGAAGAAATGAATAACAAACAAATAGAAATGAATAACAGACAAATTAAAATAGAAAGAGAAATCTCTGACATACGGAAATTATTGGCATCAAGTGGAATCGAATCAGATTATACAACTGAAAATGAATTTATAAATGTAAGTGTTTACATTTGTTATAAAGCTTCTTTTATTGAAACATTTGTTATTAATTCAAAATACTTCGAAATACTTCGAAATAGAAATTCGTCCAGAAAGTTGCAAATTTTGCTATAAATAAAAGAATCTATCTAGATGAAAGTTATTTAAAATCTGTTGCTGTTGGTTGTGCTGAATTGAAATTTCATGAATATTTCGGGGGTTGGGAAAACAAACGTTGGAGCTCTTATTACACAAAATATATTCAAAGCCTTGTAAGTTTTATTTGAATTACTTGCTTAAATTATTTTAAATTATAATATTAAAATATAACGTATTGTTTTAAAAACTTTTAAAGTTATTAGCTAAACATCGAAGTCTAAGAGGGTCAATTGTGAATAGAGTAAGGTCTGCTCTTTTCGCAGTATTTGGGGAGCACAAACTTCCATATATTGATACAAAATCTGCTCCCCAAAAAATAAAGGAGTGGAAGGATTCGGAAAAACTAAAAAATGCGTATGAAAGACTTTATCAACGTATTGACAGTGATAAAGAAATGACCTGGTGTGCTAGGATCATACAAAAAACATGGCCAAATTTTAAAAAATTAACAAAAGAAAAAATTGCGTTTGGAATGGCTGTATGTCAATATATGTTGAATCCGAAAACTGAATCAATCAAAATCAATAACGAAGAGATACGCAAAATCATGAAAGTTAAGAAAGTAAGTAAGAAATATAAAAAAAAATTTGATATTATATTAAATATTAAAAAATTTATTTTTTTTTATAGAAAAAACTAGAAGAAGGTCAAATTATTGGGTTAGATAATGAGGAAGGAGAGGAGGAGGAGGAAGAAGAGGAGGAAGAAGAGGAGGAAGAAGAAGAAGAAGAAGAAGAAAAGGAAAGAGAGGAAAGAGAAGAGGAATATGAAGATGAAGTTATATTTACAGGACAAAGCTTTTGGTCATGAAGTAATAGTCTTGCGTAATAATCTGAAATTTTTAAAATATGAATATTTTTAATTTTATTTTATTTAGTATTTTAGCATTTTTTATATTTTATTTAGTATTATATTTTATTTATAAATATCTGAAATATTTTATGCTATAATTTATTATCATTCAAAGAATTCCGAGAACAATAAATTAAAAATAAATTTTTTTGCAATATATGATTTCTAGTTGCGTATATTTCCGTAAATATTCNAAGGTCTGCTCTTTTCGCAGTATTTGGGGAGCACAAACTTCCATATATTGATACAAAATCTGCTCCCCAAAAAATAAAGGAGTGGAAGGATTCGGAAAAACTAAAAAATGCGTATGAAAGACTTTATCAACGTATTGACAGTGATAAAGAAATGACCTGGTGTGCTAGGATCATACAAAAAACATGGCCAAATTTTAAAAAATTAACAAAAGAAAAAATTGCGTTTGGAATGGCTGTATGTCAATATATGTTGAATCCGAAAACTGAATCAATCAAAATCAATAACGAAGAGATACGCAAAATCATGAAAGTTAAGAAAGTAAGTAAGAAATATAAAAAAAAATTTGATATTATATTAAATATTAAAAAATTTATTTTTTTTTATAGAAAAAACTAGAAGAAGGTCAAATTATTGGGTTAGATAATGAGGAAGGAGAGGAGGAGGAGGAAGAAGAGGAGGAAGAAGAGGAGGAAGAAGAAGAAGAAGAAGAAGAAAAGGAAAGAGAGGAAAGAGAAGAGGAATATGAAGATGAAGTTATATTTACAGGACAAAGCTTTTGGTCATGAAGTAATAGTCTTGCGTAATAATCTGAAATTTTTAAAATATGAATATTTTTAATTTTATTTTATTTAGTATTTTAGCATTTTTTATATTTTATTTAGTATTATATTTTATTTAGTATTATATTTTATTTATAAATATCTGAAATATTTTATGCTATAATTTATTATCATTCAAAGAATTCCGAGAACAATAAATTAAAAATAAATTTTTTTGCAATATATGATTTCTAGTTGCGTATATTTCCGTAAATATTCATAAAAAAGTGCAAAAATTTATATTACGAAGATTTGAAAGTAAAAAATATTTTTGTAAAAAAAATTAAGCTGCGAAAAAATTATGGAATTTTTCGAGGTGTAATAAATACATAGAAAGTTACGAAATCTTGCGGAATTTTTTCGAGGCATAAGAAATCAGTGATTTTACAGGCGAAATTATTATGTATCGAAATCTTTTGGAGATATACGTAATATTACGGGGAAATCTCTGTATAAATTACGAAAATTTTACGTTTTGTAATAATTATGGAATATTACACCTATTAAAATTTCCTAATGCATAATTATAAACAAAAGATTTTAAAAAACGACTCAAACTCTAATTTGAATTTTAGTCATTAAGAAAAGGTTAGATATAATTGGCTATCATAGTTATACATGTTTTCAAAATTGATTTTAGATTTTTGAGGTATTTCATCTTTTTAATATTTATGCAAAATCTATTCTATATATAGAAGTAAAAAAAGTATCCAGTTATATATATTTTTAATTAAGGAATTTATCTGGGTGATCAAAAAATTTCAGATTTTAAGTAAAATAATTTTATCTTCTATGAAAAACTATTTTGACTTTTTTCCTCAAAATTGTAATTTCGGGACTCCAAAATAATTTAATGTACAAGTATAATCATAGTGACTATACATGTTTTCAAAATTGATTTTGGATTTTTGAGGTATTTCGTCTTTTTAAGATTTATACAGAATCTATTCTATATATGGAAGTAAAAAAAGTACCCAGTTATATGTATCTTTAATCAAAGAATTTATTTGGGTGATCAAAAAATTTCGGGTTTTAAGTAAAATAATTTCATCTTTTATGAAAAACTATTTCAACTTTTTTCTCCAAAATTGCAATTTCGGGGCCACAAAATAATTTTGCGTACAAGTATAATAGTGGCTAACTATTATTGAATATCTTTTTCTCACAAGATTTTGACACATCTTTCCCTAGTTCAAATTAAGTATTCATAGTCTCATAAAAGTGTATAAAGTACTTGTAAATTATACGTTTTGCGTTTTTATGTATTTATATATTATAACACAGATATTAGTTAAAACTTATATTGCTTTCTACTTCTAAAACATCTAAACTTTTAGACATTTTAACTAATATGCTTCAGCGTTAAAATAGGAAAAGTAAAATACAATCTTCTAAATTTTCCTCAGGACACAGAGTTTATAACATTGAGTCTATACTTAGAAATCATGCTATCACTACTGTTACCACTACAACTGCCACTACCTCCATTTCCTTGAAATCCTAACGTGAATCTTTTGTTTATGTCAGAATCTTAAGCTCAAAACAGAAAGAAGATCTTGAAAGACAGAAACAATACCTCCTCTTACAGTTTCTGAACCACTGCCTTATTTCAGACATCTGCTCCAATATCAATTTCAAGAGATCTGGATTGTATTTCTTATTGGAACGATTAAGTTGCGGACTGATCAAAGAAGTTATTGTTATCCACAGAGAGAGACTGTATCGGTTTGCCTTTGATCTTCTCAAGTTTGTTTTCAAGATTAATGGCACAAAGATCGTGATTCTCTCAGAAGATAATCTGACAAATGGAAACTATTTCAAGATATCCTTGCCATTAATACAGTCTTCATTTGCCAATTACAAGAAAAGCATTCTGCCAGATAAATATTTTATTTTTTTCATATAAATATTTAACTTTAGCTTTATTTGTAATAAGTGATTAAGCAAATAAATTCTAATCAACTTGATCTATTCAGGTACAGACAAGAACGGAAACAAAACAAAAAACAAAAAATGCAAGAAAGTGCAAACAACACGACTATACATGTTCCCAAAATTGATTTTGGATTTTTGAGATTTATGCAGAATTTAATCTATATATGGAAGTAAAAAAAGTACCTAGTTATATGTATCTTTAATCAAGGAATTTATCTGGGTGGTCAAAAATTTCGGGTTTTAAGTAAAATAATTTTGTCTTCTATGAAAAACTATTTTGACTTTTTTCCTCAAAATTGCAATTTCGGGGTTTCAAAATAATTTAGTGTGCAAGTATAAACATGACGAGCTAAAAGAATGAAGAAGGCAGACTTGACACGGTCACTAAAAATACGAATGTATCCCAATTCCTCTCAGAAGACCTTGCTACGACAGTGGATAGGTTGTGCTAGATTAGTTTACAATATGATAGTGGCCAATTACCATTCGGGTCATAGGACTACAAGGCAATTTTTCTTTAGAATGCTACTCCGGCTAAAGGTTAAACATACAAAGGAATGAATTTTTATGGATAAGGTTCCATATGAAGTATTGGATCATGCTATCTCAGATGCTATACAAGCAAGAGATGAGATTATCACAAGGAATAAGGAGAATCAATGTCAACATCATGTTCTTCATTTTAGATCTAAGAAAAATGATCATCAGACGATTACCATCCGTGCTCAATACTGTCGCGAACCACTCCGTTTTTATATCAGGCTCCTATATAATAAGAAACTTCTTGCTGTTGATCCTAATCATCCACGTCACAAAATGAAGCTACCATTTTATCATGAACATCGAAGACGCAATCATGGTTGGCCAAATGAGATTGGCAAAGTTAAAATGGACTCGAAGCTAATATACGAGAGAAAACTAGGATATTGGACATTCGTATGGGTACATGGAAAGTCTATCCGCGAGAACCAAGTGAAGGAAATTCACATTGCAGCCATCGATCCCGGAGTTCGCACTTTTCTTACGTGGTATTCTCCCACAGTTGGTCATGGAAACATTGGAGACAATGATATCAATTGTGTTTTTCGCTTATGCTTTGCTCTTGATGCTTTTATCTCACGCACCACCAGAGCATTAGCAAAAAAGCGTAACTCTTTTAAATGCACTCAAGCACGCATGAGAAGACATATTCAAAATTTAGTGGATGAAGTACATAAAAAAACTGCATTGTGGTTGACTAAGACTTTTGACATAATCGTGTTACCAAAATTTAATAGTGTACAGATGCCTCATAAACAAAAAAGAAAAATTAATAGTAAAACAGTTCGAAAAATGATGAGCTGGGCGCATGCCAGGTTTAGGAATCGATTGTTATCTAAAGCGGAAGAATTTGGTAAAATCGTAATAACATCCGTATCTGAAGCATATACAAGTAAAACATGCAGTCGTTGCGGATATATTAAGAGGAATTTGGGTGGAAATAAAGTATTTAGGTGTGATGGGTATGGACTTCAGATTAATAGAGATCTAAATGGCGCCCTTGATGGAGCCTTAGTTATGTAACATAATTATGCCAATTGATTGATTATAGTTGACTATTTTTAGCTATAGTTGATCGATTCAATCCATCCGGGACACATATATATATATTTCAATTTCTATGAAATCCAAATTCAGAATTTATTATAAAATTTTTTGATTTTTTTATTATTATTGATTTTATTATTATTATTATTATTTATTATTATTATTATTATTATTATTGTTGTTGTTGTTATTATTATTATTATTATTGTTATTATTATTATTATTATTATTATTATTATTATTATTATCGAATCCTTATTATTGAATTCTTTGTTCATAAAAGAATCGTAAATAATAATATGATATATAAAATCAGTAATTCTATTAAACAAGTTTTTGTTTACAGATAATTAAGGAATGTAAATTCTTTACATACCTCGTGTCTAAATGTAAAATCTTAATATAAATTAATAAATGCATGTCATAAAGTATTTTGATGTTAAGGGAACAGTGCTGCGTGATACTGAGAAATATTAGCAATTGAAACAAGGCAAAAATCATTCTATTATTATTGTTTATTACAAATAATTCAACCCAAGCGAATTTATAAGAAAGAAAGAAAGAAAGAAAGATCCATTCTTTTTTTTAACCTAAATCGTATTACAACCTCAAGCCACAGAGCCTAAACATATTCCCGGAACAAAGAAATCCACGAATATGATCAATGTTTTTTAATCACCTTATCAACAAATCCCAAACATTTGGTGACACAAGCACTATCAATGATTTGAAACTCTAGAATGTTGAGCAAATGAAATGCAAATTCATTTCTCAAATTCAAATCAACAATTTGATGAGCACGCGATTTGGCAAATTCAACGCAAACAATAGAAAGATTTCTATCCGCAAGTCCTCTATATGAATTGAAATCCTGTTAAATTAAATAACAAAACAAAATAACAAATAGGTAAAATATAATATTGAAAAAAATTCTTACTTTTTTGGTTCTATAAATCTATTCCAAATCTTCATCATTTGTTTCTCTTTATCACTCACATCTGAAAGTTCATCTAACGTCTAAGAATAAAATTTGGTAAATAATACTAAAATATATAATATTTATGTATATCTTTTCTATATAAAAATCCACACCTCATCGTTTAATTGTTCTAGCCAATGTGTGCATATCTCATCTTCGGAGTCAGTATCTCCTTCCTTGAAAGGCATAAATGTGTGGGAATGATAAAAGTTGCTAGTCGGCAATGATGATATAGCAAGAGGTGGCACAATGTAATTTTTTAATGGATAAATAAATGGCTTAACAGTCCAACTACCATCTCGCTTATCAATTAAGAAATAATCGAACTCTGAAAAGTCTTCATTTGAAGTCACAATAATAATTCGATCACTTGGAAGTTGTTTTCCATTCTGTCAACACAATAAAAATAATAATAATAATAATATTAATAATAATAATAATAATAATAATAATAAATTAAAGAAAATATAAATCTTACTTTTGTTCTGAACTTTAAATGAACATGATTATTCTGAAGATGATACATTAAACATTTACTGTCCTTAAAATGAATGAAGCTACACCATGGACAACGAAATCCTCTAACTGTTTGAGTTAACTCACAGTCTGCCACACGAAATATGTATGAAACTGGAGAATCATCCCTTGAAGTGTTGAAAACTATAAATGGTTTAGAATCTATTGGTCTCAAGGGGAGATGCANGCATAAATGTGTGGGAATGATAAAAGTTGCTAGTCGGCAATGATGATATAGCAAGAGGTGGCACAATGTAATTTTTTAATGGATAAATAAATGGCTTAACAGTCCAACTACCATCTCGCTTATCAATTAAGAAATAATCGAACTCTGAAAAGTCTTCATTTGAAGTCACAATAATAATTCGATCACTTGGAAGTTGTTTTCCATTCTGTCAACACAATAAAAATAATAATAATAATAATATTAATAATAATAATAATAATAATAATAATAATAAAAATAATAATAATAATAATAATAATAATAATAATAATAATAATAATAATAATAATAATAATAATAATAATAATAATAATAATAATAATAATAATAATAATAATAATAATAAATTAAAGAAAATATAAATCTTACTTTTGTTCTGAACTTTAAATGAACATGATTATTCTGAAGATGATACATTAAACATTTACTGTCCTTAAAATGAATGAAGCTACACCATGGACAACGAAATCCTCTAACTGTTTGAGTTAACTCACAGTCTGCCACACGAAATATGTATGAAACTGGAGAATCATCCCTTGAAGTGTTGAAAACTATAAATGGTTTAGAATCTATTGGTCTCAAGGGGAGATGCATTTTACAATCCCAATTAAGGGAGAAACGTAACTTCCAATCTGAGGGTATTATAGAACCTTGTTCTCTCGCAAGTTTAAGATTAATATCATATTGCCCATCATTGACAAATTTTCCCCCTTCACCTTCAACCACACACAACTGACCACAAAGAAACCTACGAATATCAATACAATCGCCAACATTTCGAACCACATTCAACTTTGAATGCTCATTACCTAATCCTTTTTGATTAGCTGAGAAGGTCGCAAGAGGTGGCCATGCTTGACAATTTAATGCATAAATGCGAAAGTTTAAAATAATGTCCGGAATTGGATCCCCGATTTCTTCGAAGCTTGTTGTATATGGATGTATAGTCCGAAGATCTTTTGCAAAGCATCCGTCGGTCCCATATGCTAAAGGAATACAAGAACGATAGATTTGTTTATAGTCGCAAGTATCATAATGCCCATTATTTAATTTGCGTTTTTTTGAATGATCCTAATTAAAAATTATTGAAATTTGCTTAAAATTTGTTTAAAAATTAAGATAATTTCTTTAAAAATAATAAACTCATAAATGATTATTTATACCCTTTTGACTTTATAAAGAGTGATTTCACATTCGAGCGCAAGACGAATTTCGACCTCAGGTATGATTTTAGCTATAAAAAAAAAATAAAATATTATATTAATATTATATAAGATGTAAAATAATTACTTCGGATCATTGTTTAATGAATCCACTTTACCATATACGACCAATCCTTCAAAAGTAAGTTCAAGTGAACGTCTAGTTCGACTTTATGATAAAAAAAAAAATATGAAATTGAATTTCTAAAAATTTAGAGATTATAAATATCAATTAAACGTAATTAGGCAAACCTTGTTGAAAGGGATTGTTCCTCTTTTTCTCGACGCTTAAATAATTCGTCAAGGGTAATGCGTCTTCTCTTTTGAGCTGCCTTTTGCTTCTTCGTCTGTTTCTTCCGAGGTTTTTGCATATAGAATAGATTTCTCCGAAGAAACCGAGCCTATTAAATGAGAATTGAATTTTTTCGATATTATTAACTCTAAAAAAAAATTTTATACAATAATTGTAATACAATTAATACAATTTAAAACTAACTTACAGGCCTCTTCGTATTTAACCAGTGATATAGGCATGTTGGTCCTAAATTAAATTCGTTAAAAATGGTAACAGTATTATCATAATGTTATGCAGAATATAGTCTTTACCTGTAAATGTTTCACGACACAAACTCGAAACTCGATTTTGGTCAACTATATTTCTGATGGCCTTGTTCACCATTATGGTCTTCTAACATCTAAATTGTTTTTTTTTAAGGGAGACCCCCGAAAAGAAAAATAATAAACAATTGCATCCAACATTTTTATCGCCGATCAGACCATATTAGTCAGTAAAAAATTACGCGTGATTCTTTTCTCAATTAATAGAAGAATATGTAGGCAAACTTAATAAGTTTATGGTTAACCGAATTAAAAAATTATTGAACAAGTTTGTCTTTGCATTTAACAATATAAAACAATTGATCAGTATTACATTTTTAATTGTTATAATTAGTGTTAAAAAGAAAAGTTCAGTTTGATTTGACTTGAGAGCAAAGTCCAACCAAACTGTTATAGAAGTCAATCAACTTTGAAAGTACCAAACTATGAGATAATCAAGTTTAACATGTGTTTAACTTAGTTATTTTTATAAATCACATACTAATTATATTATAATAATTGATTTTTTTAATGTTTCAAAAACATTAGAATAATAATAATAATAATAATATCTAAAAAAAGATAGAAAAGAATAGAATTTTCTGAATTTACGTTTATCCCGAAAAAAAAATCTTAAAAGCCGTGTAACAATAACTTTTAATACAAAATTGTGTAGATTATTATTGATAACCAATTAAAATAAACTTTCTTAGAACTTTCATAAAAACACTCCCTTAACTCTCTTAGCGATTACTCAAAAATTCATACAATGACTAAACCCTCTTCTTTTATCACTTCCGTAGATTCTATAGATTCTGTAGATTCTCCAGTTACCTCTCTAATTTCTCCTTTATACACAGATTCTCTTTCACCATCTACCCCAGCAACTCCTCCCCCTAATAACCATCAAAGGTATAAAGATCTTTTAATATTTGAAGAAAGATTAAAACAAAATTTACATCAACTGCAAAAGCGTAGTTACAAATATGAAGGTTTCCTTTTTCAATATATCCATCATTGTCCTTATTTCTCTTTTTATTCTTGATTCAATTTTTTTATATTTAATTACTTCTATATATATATATATATATATGTATATGTATATGTATATATTTGATAGCATTTCTAGGATTTATATGCTTGTCTCTTCCTGTTCTATTATATGCAGTCTTTGTTCACAAAAATGAGGTATGTTTATATCTCAATTTTTTTTTTTTATGGGAATTGATTCAATTTATTATAAATTATTTTATAAAATTAAAAAATATATTTTTATCATAGNTCATACAATGACTAAACCCTCTTCTTTTATCACTTCCGTAGATTCTATAGATTCTGTAGATTCTCCAGTTACCTCTCTAATTTCTCCTTTATACACAGATTCTCTTTCACCATCTACCCCAGCAACTCCTCCCCCTAATAACCATCAAAGGTATAAAGATCTTTTAATATTTGAAGAAAGATTAAAACAAAATTTACATCAACTGCAAAAGCGTAGTTACAAATATGAAGGTTTCCTTTTTCAATATATCCATCATTGTCCTTATTTCTCTTTTTATTCTTGATTCAATTTTTTTATATTTAATTACTTCTATATATATATATATATATATGTATATGTATATGTATATATTTGATAGCATTTCTAGGATTTATATGCTTGTCTCTTCCTGTTCTATTATATGCAGTCTTTGTTCACAAAAATGAGGTATGTTTATATCTCAATTTTTTTTTTTTATGGGAATTGATTCAATTTATTATAAATTATTTTATAAAATTAAAAAATATATTTTTATCATAGAATCCCACATTTCAATTTTTCAGTAAACTATTACTTTTTATCGCAGTTATAACTTTGGCGATGTTTTTCATGAAAAATATATACCCAGAAAAAGTCAGGGTGGCTTCAAAGTAATATTATTTCCAATGGTCAATTATACAAATTTCAATCTCAATACAATCTATATCTCATATAATGTTCATATTTACTTCAAAACAGGTTCGTTCCACAGTGCAATCGCGTTTTACGTCAGTTTAACATGCATTTCAATGTCAATGGAGGTGAGATAGTTTTTTACAAAAAAGTTCCAAGAAAATTTCAGGAAGGTTTTGAGAGATATCGTCAAATGTATTATACAAAGAAAAGTCAGAGGGCAAAAGAAAAAGAAGAAAAGGGAAATTGAAGAAAAAAAAAAAATTGAAAATATAGGAAGTAGTTGGTGTGTAAATTTTTTTCAAGTAAAAAAATTTTTAATAAATAAACGGGAATGTATGGAATCATCTCATCTAGATGGTTTCATCGTGTATTACGTCCTCCTTCGATTTATATTCTGAAAATTCTCTTGGATATTTCGATAATTCGATAATATTGGTTGAATAATGATACAAATACAGTATATTGTAACATGTCAAATATATGTATTAGTAGGTGAATAACAAATGTAAATCATTCATTGAATGCAGAATCCAAATCTTGAGACCGTCTCGTAACTTCATTACGTCTTTGGTCACGTTGATCTAAATGTGAAAAAAGAATTTTATTTATTTATTAGCATTTATTTTCAGTATTTTTTATTTGTTTTATTATTATTCAATATTTTTAGTATTATTCAATTTATTCAATATTTTTAGTATTATTCAATTTATTCAACTTATTCAATTTATTCAATTTATTCAATTTATTCAATTATTGGTAAATTGATTGATTGATTTTAAAACCAATTATTACCTCGAGCAGACCTAAGAATCATATTTTCTGCTTGACGTTGTTCAGGAGATCTTGCGACGCGAACCCCAAGGGCACCATGAACAAGTCGTTTAGCGACCATGTCAGTGGTTGCAGGACGCGCACGGGATTGTGCTGCATTATTATTAGGATCTATAAAATATTATTCCTTTAATAAGTAAATAAATATTAAATATTAAATATTAAATATTAAATATTATTAAATATGACTCACTCTTTTGAAGAAAGTCGGTTGGTCCTTCATATGGTTTAATTGTAGCTAGTTGGTTGGTGACATTATCCAAATATGCCTTTCGCGCTATATTAGATTGAGCATATATTTTTTGTATATATTTTTATATATATAAATGCGTAATAAAAATATATTTTATTGCTAACCTGTAGATGGATGTTCAAAGATAATCAAAGCGCGAGTATCTTCCATCCATTTAATACGATATCCACCACGCATATTTTCGTATTCTTGGAAAATTTCGTGAAGGTGATGTGTTTTAAATGATGCAGGAAAATCAAATACATCAAGAATACGAGTTGATCCCTCGTATGCATCTAAATTATGTAATAAAGATATAAAAATAAATGATAAAATTAAAATCATTTATCAATTATATCAATTATATTAATTATATTAATTATATCAATTATATTAATTATATCAATTATATAAATTATATCAATTATATAAATTATATCAATTATATAAATTATATCAATTATATTAATTATATCAATTATATTAATTATATCAATTATATAAATTATATCAATTATATAAATTATATCAATTATATCAATTATATGAAAAGTTAATTAAAACAAACCTGGATCAAAATTGAATTCAATTTTACTACTTTTGCTTTTCTTGTGTCCCTTTTTGAAACCCGCCCGATTATTATTGTTGTTATTGTTATTGTCACCTTTTGCATTTTCGTTCTTTTGAGCTTCTGCTTTTTGTTTATTTGCCTGCCAATCAAATGGATTCTCTACAGGACTAGTAATTGGACTATTGAAACCACTATTGTTTTTCATTTCAGCGACGTCCACATGATTTTCCCAATCATCAACTTCTTGTTGTACTAGAACTTCTTGTGAAGTCAATGGAGTATCATTATATTGAGAAGTGACCTTTACTTCACTTTCATTATTATTATCACTAATATTGATGTTCTCTAAAGAATTAGCGATTTTGGAGACGTCATCAGAAGCATTGTTGTCGCTACCGGATCCACCACTTTCAGAGCCTTGAAGTCCATTGCTATTCTTTCTACTATCTGATTTTGACTTAGCCCTAACGTGACCCTTGTTTGGTGGCTTATCCCCAGTTTTTGGTGGGTATTGTCGTAAAGAGGTTGCATCAAAATCGCGACCTCTAGGGGTACGAGAGGCTTGTTGCTGTTGGTCTTGTTGGTCTTGTTGATTATCGGTACCAGGACCACGAAATGTTCCTCGTCCTTTTCTTAAGATTGCGTTGTCTTGATTCTCATAATTATCATTAATGGTACTACCTTTAGAATCACTAATCGGGGATAATTGTTCTTCATCAGTTAGACTACGCCTCTGTTTGGTAACGTAAACTTCGCTTACAGGTTTTCTGAGAAAAGTAAATTTACATGTCACCTCAAGAATTCACCTGTTGAAGGTTATAATTATCAAAATACAAAAATTCGCACTTAATAGTTGATATATTCATACCTCGACTTGTCAGACCTTGTCGGACTTGCCTCTGGAGAAGCGGCCGTAGAGCCCATTATGAATCGAGTGAGTAGAAATTAAAGAAAGTCTACCTGTTGGATGGTGGAGGGATGGTTAAACTATTTTTTTTGGTGACTTTTGGTTTTATTCCGACCAAGAAAGTCGTTGAGAGATTTTTTGAGAATTTTGAAAAAACTTCCTGAGTACAAATGTCTTCTCGTCCACTCACATGTTGCATAACTGGTGACGTATTTTAATTTTTTTTAATTTTAATTTTTAATTATATAATTATAATAATTATTTTAATTTTAGTATCCATTGTTTTTTAGTATAATGAACTTTATTTAGTTATGTGGTGTGGCTACAATAATTACAATAATTGTAATGCAAGTTGTATATCCCTATTAATAAAAATACTTAATAATACTTAAGAAATTCTTCAAAATCGTTTTTTTTTTTTTGAATTCAATTATTCCAATTTTAGGTGAATAATTTTTGGTTTTTCCTTTATTTGACTAGTGAAAATCATAATCATTGAACATGCCACCTGTGAAGAAAAAATAATGTGTTACAATTCTTTTTTATATTATTTATAAAATATTCAATAATAATTAAATTTATTTATTTTATATTCACAGATATGATAGAATATTTTTTAAATAATGATTGTCATGAAATCAAACTAGACTAATAAGGTCAATAAAAAGATTAATATATAAAGTAAATTATACCCTTAGAAATTATATTAAATTATTATCTAATATGAGTTCTTATGTAATTAGTATTGGACTTCTTTTACAAAAAATTTTAAGAGAATAGTAATAATGAGTTTTTTTAGTTTAGGATTTTATTTTTAATGAGAATTATTCGAATTATATTTTATATAATAAATTGATAAAATTTTTATGTGATATTTTCCCACGATTTTGATATATAAACCGAATTTTAAAAATTTTTTAGTTAAAAAATGGTTCACACGATACCTTCCTTAGTTGAAGATAAAATTTCAGTACGAGCTAAAAAAATAATTGCTGTACTTGATGAATTTGTTGAGGTATATTAGATATATATATTAAATATATATTAATTAAAGGTAATCATTATATATAATTATTTATATACACATTTATGTATTTATCAGAACGAATGTATCCCGGCTGAAGAAAAATACCACAATCAACTTGGAAAAGGAGAAGATAGATGGAAGGTAAAAATGTTGTGTAGCAAATAATTCTTGGTGTAATTGCATAATTTATAAAATGAAATATTTTAAATTTAATCAATTTAACATTTTAAATTTAATAAATTTAACATTTTAAATTTAATCAATTTAACATTTTACATTTAATCAATTTAACATTTTAAATTTAATCAATTTAACATTTTAAATTTAATCAATTTAACATTTTAAATTTAATCAATTTAACATTTTAAATTTAATCAATTTAACATTTTAAATTTAATCAATTTAACATTTTAAATTTAATCAATTTAACATTTTAAATTTAATCAATTTAACATTTTAAATTTAATCAATTTAACATTTTAAATTTAATCAATTTAACATTTTAAATTAATTAAGATTTTTAAATTATTAATTTATATAATTTATATTTGATTAGAAAGTTCCACCTATCATAGAGGAACTTAAAGTTAAAGCAAGATCACTTGGACTTTGGAACCTTTTTCTTCCCAAAGATTATCCTGAGGGTGCCGGATTAACTAATCTTGAGTATGCGTTAATGGCTGTAATTATGGGTAGATCTATTGTTATTGCACCACAAGTATTTATAATTATATATATAAATTATATAAACGTATCAATATACTTTATAATTAAAATAATTATTATTATTTTTTATTTATAAAGGCAAAAATATTTAATTAAAATAATTATTATTATTTTTTATTTATAAAGGCAACTAATTGTTCAGCACCAGATACAGGAAATATGGAAGTATTTGCTAAATATGGAACTTCCGCACAAAAAACAAAATGGTTAATTCCGTTACTTGAAGGAAAAATTCGTTCAGCATTTGCTATGACAGAAAAAGCAGTTGCATCATCTGATGCAACTAATATTGAAACTTCAATTCAACGAATTGGGAATCAATATGTAATTAATGGTCATAAATGGTGGATTTCCGGAGCAGGTGATCCTCGTTGTAAAGTATATCTTGTGATGGGTAAAACTTCAACTAAAGGAGATAAACATAAACAACAAAGTGTGATAATTGTTCCAGCAGATACACCCGGAATAAAAATAATTAGACCACTTACTATATTTGGATATGATGATGCACCTGAAGGACATTGTGAAATTGCATTCAAGGATGTTAAAGTTCCTGTGGAGAATATTATTTTAGGTGAAGGAAGAGGGTTTGAAATAATTCAAGGACGCCTGGGACCTGGTAGACTTCATCATTGGTAATAATAATAATTTTATTATTATCATGATTATTTTATTTATTTATATATTTATTTATTTATTTATATATTATTATATTACGTAGCATGAGATCGATTGGTAGTGCTGAACGTGGCTTGGATTTAATGCTGGCCCGTGTAACGGATCCTTCTCGTCGTACTTTTGGAAAAATTTTAGCTGAACATGGAACTGTATTATCTGATATTGCATATTCACGAATGATAATTGATCAAGCGAGATTTTTAGTTCTCAATGCTGCTGATAAGATTGATAAAGTTGGTGCTAAAGGTGCTTTAAAAGAAATTGGTATGGCCAAGGTAATTATAATAATTAAATTAATTTTGATTTATTTATTATATAAAAAAAAATAAAGTAAAATATTTTAAACGTAAATTTAATAGGCTATTGTACCTGACATGTTGCTAAGAGTACTCGATCGATCAATTCAAATCCATGGGGCAGGAGGTTTAAGTGAGGATTTTCCACTTGCCCACATGCACGCATTTGCTCGTACTTTAAAATTTGCTGATGGACCTGATGAAGTTCACGTACAACAAGTTGGTAAATTAGAATTGAAAAGAGCACATGAAATCAGGAAAAAATTGGAAAAAAAATCGAAATTATAAAAATAAAAAATAAATATTTAATTTATTATTAGATTAATACATTAAATTTACTGTACTCTTAATTTACTTACCTACCTCTTGGCTGACTTAACTTTTTAAACGTTGAATAAAGAACCGAAAAAAAAAAAATTTAAAAAACTTTAAATATTTAAAAACACTTACCTTCTTTAGAAATTGTACAAAGAAAAGAGCAAAAAGAATACTTAAAAATACATCAAGGAAAGAACGAAAAAAAAATGCATATTAAACCATTTAAAAATACCTACCTTTACGCTTACCTTCGTTTTCTTATCTTAGAAACAAAAAAAAAGATGTACATTAAACATTTAAAAAACATTTACCACCTTCGAAATTAACGAAACCAAAAATGTAAACAAACAGATAAATTTTTGTTACACGCGACAATGATCACGATCACGATCACATGATGATTTAGCAACATAGCATATATATTATATCAAAATATATATTCTTACATTAACGATATTCTCGATAACCTCATTAACAATGTCAAACAATAAAACCGGGATAATCTCATTAACAATGCCGAACAGTAAAACAGCTTCAATAAATTCTATCCTTCTTAAACCATTAAATTTCATTATGGGCATGTATTAATAATAAAACATAAAAAAAGTAGTGGTTTATCTTTTTCAATTAGCTTTTATTTATTTTATTACCTATTTTAGATATAGTCGTTGGCGCACTTGTAATATTAAAGCCATTCTTTTCTATCGCATTCGCGCTGTTTATTATTTGGACATCTTTAGGATTTATATCAAATAAATTTAACAATGATTTATCAACAATAGTTTGCACTATGCCTTTTTCGAATTATATTTCCCTATGTCAGACGCCAATTCCGGATTTTTCACGGTTTGTAAATCGACAAGCTGAGACATATGAACAAATAATGGATCAACAATTATCTCATGATGGAGCATCTTCGACATTAGCTTTAGACATTAAGAAAACAGAACTTGCTTCGGCAGACCTAAGAACACTTGTAAAGTATTCAAATTTAGTGAGCGCACATGAATTAGTAAATAGATTAACGGAATTTATTGAAAAATCTAGAATAGTTGGAAGAAATCTACAAATTTTGCAATCTAGAACCAAGTCATCCTTGGATAATCTGATTACATATAATTTATTTGCATTGAAATCATTAGAAAATGTGAGAGATAGTAAAGTTAGTAGAAAATCATTATCTGATAGATATAATCAAATGATGAATCTAATAGAAGTAGATATAAAACGAATGATTATTGTAGGGCAAGAAGCACTCGGAAGGTGAGAAATAATTCTTCATACATTTATATTAATTTATTTATTAATTTATATTAATTATATTAAAAATTACAGTTTAACGGATTTAGATGAGATGTTATTATCAATACATGAAATAATTACTCAAGAATCAATTCTTCAAAAAAACGAACTTGGGAACTTATTGGCTGAACTTTGGACCGTTTTGGGAGGCAATAGTTTAAAAAAGCAAATTTATCAAGAAAATCTTGGTTTACTTTATAATTTAGATGGACAAAGAAAGAAAGCTGTATCACAAGTACAAACTACATTATATACTTTAACATCGTTTCAATTTGATTTGGAAGAATTAAGGGAACAAGTAATAACTCCATCATTAGTTGAAATGCCAATTGAAGTACATATAGAAAATGTTAATAAAGGTGTAGAAAGATTAAGAAATAGTAAACTTGCATTAAAAAGTGAAGATGGGAGTAGATCAATTGGCAGTGGAGTTGTAAATAGTAATATTAAAAATTCTGAATAATAATAGTAATATTATAATTTATGTACTTCTTATAAAAGTCAATAGCTTTATTAATAAATATAATAAATACACAATATATAATATTCTTTTTTTGATTCAAATGTAAATATCAAAATTTTATTGTAAATATTTCACATTAATTATTTTTTATATATTAAAGAAATTATAAATAAATTGCTAAAAAGAGAGTTATTAATTGATTTGTTTGTTATTTTTTCAGTTTACTATGTATATTTTATTCAAATTATTTTCGGCATAATAAAATAATTTGGAATTTGGCACTTTTTTATAGCAGTAGAATAGTAATTTGGAATTTGGAATTTTGAAAAATAATTTAAGTAACGTTGTATAGTTTTTGTTTTCTAACTTTACAAACTTATTAAAACTTAGTAACCTTGATTTTTTTTTTAATTAATATTTCAGTTATTCTTTTTTCTTTAATTCTTGTATACCAGTTATTTTAATATTTAAAGCATTTCTAAATCTTTTGCCTTGAAATCTATAGTACAGAATTTCTATAATAGGAACTTGGTTTCAATAAAAATTGTTTGACTTTTTTGTATAAAAACTTTATTTACTAAATATATAAATAAAAATTCTAACCATCCCAGAACCTAAACTTTTAGAACTATCAATTAAAATAAAATTTTAATTGAAATTAATCAAGTTATATTAATCTGAATTTAATTATAATTATTCAATTTAAGAATATATTAAAAATAATAAATCATTCATTAGAAAATTTTTTAAAACTGGGCATTTTTTGCAATATTTATTTCAAAATATTACAATTGTAAACTTATGAAAAATAAAATATTATAAAATATTGTAGAATACTTTATTTAAAAAAATTTTCTAATATAAATATACTAAATATACTAGAAAATATTTACATATAAACAAATAGACAAAATAAATTTGTAAATAAAAATAATAAGTACATTATTAAAATCTGAAAAATTAAACAAATTATAACTTTTTTATTCAAATTTAATTTTTATAATAAAAAATAATTTTTACTAATATATTCCTATAATTATAATTTTACAATGTGATTAATTAATCTTTCAAATATTAAGATTTGTGAAAATATTAGAACCCTGAACAATTTATAAATATGTCACATTAAAACTTACTTAACCATCATAGTAAATTTTTTAAAAAGTTGTTTATTTTTAATTAAATTTGAAAATTTATTTATAAAAATTATACTTTTCTCATCTTATTTTCTAATTTAACATTATTTGACTTATTTATAAATAGTTTAAAATTCTAAAATACTAATATTTAAAAATAATTAATTTTTTATTTCAAATTAATTTTATATAATAAAAAGTGAAAGTCAAAAAAATTTGTCTCACAACCATATATAATACAGTAACAAATATTAAAAAAAAACATTGTACAACAAGATACATCTTTTCTCTTTAACTTTTTTATTAATAAAAAACAACAAAATATTTGAAATGAAAGATAAAGAGTTATACAGTAAAATACATGTAACTGGGTGTATCAAATTTGTTGTTGATAAAAAAAGTAACAAAGACATTAAACTGATTACAAATAATAAATTTTCTTATAACCTGATAACAATATTGATAAAAGACAAAGAAGTAATAGTAATAAATTTGAAAACTTATTTAAATTCTTGTATTATTTATATTTCTAAAACAATACCTAGTTTAAATAAGATATTAAATATATTGAAAAAATTCAGATATATCTGAAAAGTATATCTAAATATGAACTTATGTCATGGATTGAAATATTAGAAAAGGATGAGACAAGTGTTTTATGCAATGAAGTAATGAAATATTGTTCATTTAAGTTTGATTCTAGATATTGTAAACTTAAAAAAGATTTAATCAATGGTAAAGAGAAACAACATATTAAATCTTTTATAAAATATATTTAAAATTACACTAAAAATATAGATAAAAAGGAGAGACTTACTATATCTCAAATATGTTGCTATTATTATAAATGGAATAAAAATAAAAATATTTTAAAAATATTTTTAAAGCATATTAAAAAAGTGAGATTATATGTTGAATCTTTTATTAATATCATAGATTGTACATGTAATTAAAAATATAAAGCTCTATTTTCTCAAGTGAAATTGCATAGGTTGAATTCTATTATTATTTATTAGCTCATATATTCATAAAAAAGTATTATCTATAAATTTATTCCTAATTTTAAGATATATCAAGGTTTCAAAGAAACATATTTGAATAATCATATTATATTGAAGAGATTAATACAAACATATGGTTCTATAGAAAGATTAAACTTCAAAAATATCAACAAACATATATATTTATATACAGAACTGAAAATAGCATCCAATATAATAAATCAAAAAATTAAAACTAGGTTATTTATAGCAGTATCTAAAAATGCTGTTACTTATATGAATTATATATCAAATTTGCACAATAATAAGGATATAATATCGTTATTTCTGAAACACACAAAAAAATATATCATACATCATCAGAAAATTTTTTATATTGGAAGTTATTGTAATAATTTTGTTTTCAAAGGTTATTAAAAATTATCGGACCAATAACCTTCGCAAATATTACGTTTATTATGATAAAGTGAAGATTATTGAAGGTTATCGATATTAATAACCTTCGCAGTATTACGTTTTATTAATAAAAATGAAGGTTTTCGGTACCAATAACCTTTGTAAATATTATGTTTTTGTTGGAGGTATTCGAAGGTTATCGGAGTGAAGGACTTCGAAGGCTTACATTTAAAAAAATTTACTGATGATAGAAACACCCAGATACAATAAACACTACTTTCAAGAGAAATTTATTAATATATATTTTAAAAGAACTTGATCAAATCATAATAAAAGAAATAAAAAAGTACATTAATTTAAAGTCAAGATCTGATAATAATTCAGAAAGTGTAGATTCTTAGATTATTGAAAATATGAACAATTTTTTAACTTATGTCCAATTCAAAAGTATTGCAAAAAAAAATAAATTGTATGCAAAAATTTAATTTTTATAAATTTGTAAATTTTATTTTTTATACAAATTTTTATATTTTAATTAATTAATAATTAGTTTATATATATATATATTGATTTAATTTTATATGTATTTTTTTTACTTATACTTATAATCAGAAAAATAAAATAAATAATATAAAAAATATTAATAAAATTTAAAATTATAATTTATTATTTTATAAATATATTAATATTTAATTACATATACTATAAATTAATTATTATTAATATATACTAATTAAATAATTTAATTTTTTATAAATTTCATCATTACTTAAATTATAATAATAATCAATATTTTTATCATCATCAAAAAATATTATATTTTTATAGAAATTATTATAATCTTCCTTCTTATTTTTATTATTAAAGAAATTTTCATTATTATTATTATTATTGTCTAAATTAGAATTTAAAAATTATCAAATATATTTACAATTTTTAAAAATTCAAATAATTTAGTAGATATACTTATCTCTTTCTTTGATAAATATTTGACAATTATTTTATTTTTTGAATTAAAAGTATATGATGACTGAATAGAAAAAGTAAATAATATATTTGTCTTTTATAAATTTTCGACCAGTGTTTTTACTTATCTTAATATTTGATATTCAAATTAAAGTTAATTATATGAAAGTATAAATTTTTTTACTCAATAAAAAGTTAGTATCATATTTTTCTATAAAATAACTTACTTCATATATGATTATATTGATTTGTATATTAATTAATTTTGAAAGTTTATTTATGTTATAAATTTTAATTTGTAAAATTTTATTTTTTTTAATTTTATTAAATAATTTATATATGTATAAGATTACCTGACGAAACCTATTTTACATTTTGACAAAAAATAAAATCTAGATTTTACTAATTTTTCTATTATAATTTTATTAAGTTTAACCTTTTTCAAAGATTAATTAGTAAATTTTATAAATTTTATCTTTCAACAAGTTTCATTAAATTTTTTAATAAGTTTTAATAAAGTTTCGTACAAATTTATCTTTTTATCATTTTGTTAATTATCAAAATTTAAAAGTTTCACTTAACAACCTTACTTATATATATATTTAATTAATTATATTTTTTTATACAAATTTACTTAAGTTTTTTATTATATTTATATATATTTTATTAATATATTTTATAGTAAAAATAAAATCTTATTAATTTAAAAATTTTTATAATATTATATAAAAAATTATAAAAATTTAATACTGTATTAAAATTACAAAATTATAAAAACGATATAATATTAATTATCACACAGTTTCTAATTGGTCACCTGTGATTATTTTTATTGATATTTTTATGGGTTGATATTTTCACAGGTTGATATTTCATAGGCAATTTGTAACTATATACTTCATTAATTATTTCATAGATTTACATTATTTGTTAAAACTAGTGTTCCGATCCTTAATCCTATAAATCCGGATGGATCTTATAATCCGGGTGAATTCTATAATCCAAATTTGTTTATTTTAAAAAGGATTTATCCGAAATAAAAACGGATTACGGATACGGATCATCCGGATTATAATTCAGATTATAATTCGGATTATATATATACATGTGACACACGTGACAATATTTTTTTTGTAATAATTTTGTTGTTTATTTGTCACAGTCCTGTACTATGAAAATGACGATAGGGCGTGATGATATACTAATAAATCTGGATGTGATAAATTAACATCCGTTCCTATACTTAAAAAATCCTAAAAATAAGAATAGATTCTAAAAATAAAGATAAATCCTAAAAATAAGGATGGATCCTAAAAATAAGGATGGATCCTAAAAATAAAGATAAATCCTAAATATTTAAGGATAAGGATTTATAATTCGGATTTGATCAAGAAAATCCGAATCTAATTCAGATTGTATTTTGAAATAGAATCGGAACACTAGTTAAAACTATACTTGCACGCAAAATTATTTTGGGGCCCCGAAATTGGTATTTTGGGGAAAAAAGTCGAAATAGTTTTTCATAGAAGACGAAATTATTTTACTTAAAACTTGAAATTTTTTGACCACCCAGATTTATTCTTTGATTGAAGATACACATAACTGGGTACTTTTTTACTTCTATATATAAAATAGATTCTGCATAAATCTCAAAAAGTCGAAATACCTCAAAAATCCAAAATCAATTTTGGGAACATGTATAGTTAAAACTATTACTTTTGAATGTTAAAGGTTACATTAGAGAAAGTACAATTATTAAATATAAGTGTTCGAGAAAAATTATTATTTACAGAATTAGAAGAGATTTCTTGTAAGGGATATTTTAATTGATTTTTGGAGTTATCAATAATATTAATTAAAATATTTATTGTGAAAGATTTTTGTTCTTCATTAATTTTTTTGTTTTATGTTCATCAATTCCATAATTGCTTGTTCAAGAACATTATTATCTTGTGAATATTGAGCGGCAGTTTTACAACTCAAATTATTGGAAAGAACATCAAAAGAAATATATCTCACGTGAATTTACTTAATTTATTTTTTCCTATATGATTTGATCTATACCATATACTGATTGCTAGCTAATTGGAATAAGGTTTTAAATAAATAATCGACTTCGACCTTTTGTTTTACATCTTTTTGAAAATCTTTATCTGCAATCTTATGCTCATTTAATAAAGTTAATGTAGATTCAAAAGTCAAAGAATTGAACTTTTTTTTATTTATAAAGAGATAAAAAAAAAAAACTATAAAAGATTTTCATAATTTTTTTTTTATTTAATATATTGATTAATCAAAAATTTATTGAGTTTGTTAAAAATCTATTCATGCTATGAAAATAATTTAAAAAATTAAAAAAAATCATGGATGTTAGGTCCTGTGAAATAACTATTACTTATTAAATTTCAAAATTTTTTTAAAATATTAAAATTTTGAAAATTTTTAAACAAATATTTTTATAAAAATTATAATATTACATCAGGAAATTTTAAAAGGCGAAAATTTCCGAAAAATTTTTCGAAAAGTTTCAAAGTGAAAATTTCCGGAAGATTTTCGCATAAAATTTGCGAAAATTTCCACTTCAAAAAATTTTCGAAAAACTTGCAAAAATTTTCGTAAATTTTTGGTCAAATAAAAAATGTTTTTTATTTTGTAACACAAAATGATCTTGTTTATTTACTAAATGAATGATCTTGTTTCGAACTCTTTCAAAAATTATTATTCTCATGAAATTTTAGGATAAAAATTTTCAGAAATTTTCAAAAATTTATTTATTTTTCAAGTAAGTATGTTGGTTTTTGACGAGGTTGGGGTCGTCCGAAACTTATTGAGTCCCTTTGGTTATGTTAAACTGATAGATTTGGGTANTGGATGTTAGGTCCTGTGAAATAACTATTACTTATTAAATTTCAAAATTTTTTTAAAATATTAAAATTTTGAAAATTTTTAAACAAATATTTTTATAAAAATTATAATATTACATCAGGAAATTTTAAAAGGCGAAAATTTCCGAAAAATTTTTCGAAAAGTTTCAAAGTGAAAATTTCCGGAAGATTTTCGCATAAAATTTGCGAAAATTTCCACTTCAAAAAATTTTCGAAAAACTTGCAAAAATTTTCGTAAATTTTTGGTCAAATAAAAAATGTTTTTTATTTTGTAACACAAAATGATCTTGTTTATTTACTAAATGAATGATCTTGTTTCGAACTCTTTCAAAAATTATTATTCTCATGAAATTTTAGGATAAAAATTTTCAGAAATTTTCAAAAATTTATTTATTTTTCAAGTAAGTATGTTGGTTTTTGACGAGGTTGGGGTCGTCCGAAACTTATTGAGTCCCTTTGGTTATGTTAAACTGATAGATTTGGGTAGAGTTCCTATAAGAAAAGTTCTCAACGTTCCCTTTTCTTGATTAACATAACTCTTATACTACGATGCGTTGCCTTTTCCGTGGTTTTTTTCTGCGTAACAGGTAGTAGTTCAGCAGGTTATGTTCATAACTTTGCTATTTTTTACCTTTTCCGTGGTTTTTCGGAGTTTCAGGTAGTCGTTCAGCAGGTTATTTATAACCTTGCTGTCTAGAAGTAGGATACTCTCGGATGCTAATATGCTTACTTAAAAACAGTGCACAGTTTATTCAATACTGTTTCTAACATCTTTTTTTTTTCTTTTTCATTAGTATCGATTCAGAATTTTCCAAAGATTTTCGATGAATTTTATTTTTTATTTTTTTTCAAATATTCAAATTAGATTAATTCTTTAGTTTTTTTCGATCACTTTTAAATTAATTGTTATTTTCGCAATATTTCATAAAATCTTATGTAAAAAAAAATTATAATAAACCAATGCGTTCTTTATTATGTAAAAATATAATTAATTGATAATATATAATAAATTGATAATAAAATGTAATATAATAAAAAAAATATATATTTTTGAATTTTTTTAATGTTTTAGATCTTTTCGAAATCTATTCCCATTCATTTCTTTTTTCTCTTTCACTTCTTCGTTCTACACTTCTTCTTTCTATGCTTCTTCCTACGCTTCTTCTTTCTCCGCTTTTTCTTTCTCCGCTTCTTCTTCCTTCTCTTTCTTCACTTCTTCTTCCTTCTCTTTTTTCACTTCTTCCTTCTCTTTCTTCATTTCTTCCTTTGCTTCGTTCTACGCTTCTTCTTTCACGCTTCTTCTTTCTCCGCTTCTTCTTTCTCCGCTTCTTCTTCCTTCTCTTTCTTCACTTCTTCTTCCTTCTCTTTCTTCATTTCTTTCTTCGCTTCTTTTTCTATTTCTTCTTTCTCTTTCTTCACTTCTTCTTTCTTCATTTCTTTCTTCGCTTCTTCTTTCTTCACTTCTTTTTCCTTCTCCGCTTCTTTCTCTTTCACTTCTTTCTCCATTTCCTTCTCCCTCATTTCTGCTCACTTCTCCTTCATCCTCATCCTCATCCTCATCTTCATCTGATATACTTGAGTCACTTTCCGTTTCTTCGTTAGAATCCAAGTCTTTCAAATCAAATTCTCAGCCGGTTTCCATTTTTTTCTATTAATAAAATTCTTTTTTAGTATTTAAAAAAATTAAAAAATCAAAAAAATCCGTATATTTTTAATACTTACTAAATTTCTTTTTAATCTTTTACTTAAAAATTTATTATCATTTTTTAATATTTCATTATTTGGGTTTAGGAAACTTTCGCATATTGCTACGACGAAAGATATTTGTTCTTTGGATACTTTCGAAGTATTCTGCCACGTTTCGTTAATGATTTTTCCACACCAGGTGGTTTCATCATTTTCTAACTTTGAATGTAACTTTTCGTAATATTGTTTGACTATTGATAATGATTTCCAAGCTTTTATCTCGCTTGAAGTTGACTTCATATTTATTTTGGGGAGACTTCTAAATACAGAAAATATCGATTTTCTGATTTGGATAGACAACGCTCCTCTTCTAGACCGGTGCCTTTCTACTAACTTTAAATGATTCAAAATCTTTAGTTAATTATTGAGATATCTGGATTATAATGTATTCAGTAAAACTTACTTTTCTTTGTAGAATCATATCAAAATAAAACGTCCAGCGTTTATTGCTCCAATTTTCGAAAAGTTCCGGATATTTATTTGCTAAAAATCTTGCTGAAATTTCTTTTAGCTTTTTGGAATTTGGGTAAATTTTTTTAGAAATTGACTTGTTTGTAATCTTCTCAATAATTTTCTTTTTTTTAAAAAATATTATCAGTAAAATAGTTTTTTTTATAAAAATAAATAAAAATGAATAAATAAATAAAATACTTACACTAATAAAGGTTTGGTCATACATTTCGTTACTTTCTTTCATCATTTTACTATTTTCCATCATTTTTCTGATATCCGAAACTTCTTTTCGAAGGTCCCCAACTTCTTTATCGATTTTCACCAAATAATTTAATGTACGATCTTCTTTTTTTTTCCTTGCCAACATAGATTCATCTAATAAAATAAATTATATATTATTATTTATTATAAAATATTTTTATTGAAAATTTTTTAAAACATTACTTTCGCCTTCGGAATATTGTTCTTCTCTTCCTTTTTCAGTTCTTCTTCTTTTGGTTGCGCGAGTTTCCAGTTCTTCACCACCACTTTCTATTATAATTGGTGTTGTTGATTCTATCAATATATCCTGCATTTCGGTTTTCCATCCTTCTCTTGTTGCTGCTGTTACTGCCGATGTTGATGCTTCTGATACTTCCAGAGCTTCCGAAGCAGATGTTCCTGTTGCAAAATTGGAAATCTCTCTTCTTTTTTTTACCTTATTACTACTTAATCTTCCGGATAAAAGATCATTAACTCTTTTTTTATTTTTTTTATTTTTTTCTTGATAAAAGCTAATTAAAGTTTTTTGCGACATTACGAAAATTTTTAGATGCTCGAGGATTTTAAATAGATATTTAAATATTTATGCAAATATTTTGGAAAATTTTATGGTAAAGTTAGAAGAATTCTGATTCTTTATATACATTTTTTTTTGCATTCCATTTTTCTAAATTTTCTAAATTTTAATAATAACTTTGAATATTTCTTAAATGTATTATCATACTTGTATTATCTTTCATTAGATGTCATCCTTCCTTCCTTTCTTTTGAAACACATCATTCTAATTAATTTTGTAAATCATCTTAGGATACATAATTATGAAATAAAAAAATAATATTATCGAATATTTCCGTATACATATTTGATAATTTATTAAATAATTATTTTTAATTAAATTCCTACATGTTAAAAAGAAACCAATAATTAATAATAAAAAGAATAATAGGGATGATAGAATTATTGAGGCAAAGAAATAAAGTAAATATCGCATTATATATATATTAATATAATACGAAACTTCATAAACAATACATTTATTAATATAATACAAATAATACAACAATAATTTATAATAATATACTATAAAATAAAATATAATGCAAAATTAAAATAAATATTTATTTACAAAGTATTCATTAAGGGAAACCAAGGTCTATCAGACTTAATGGAAAAAATTAACAGAGGACATTTTATGAAAATAAATCGCAACAGAGAGGTAATGGGAACCCAACCAACAGATAGATTTGAATTTAACGACCTAGTTCGAGGCCTAATCCCAAAATCTATTTATAAACTTATAAGGAGCAAAGTGAACTCAATAGAAGTAAGTAGAAATATGGTGTTTAACATATTTCGGGAATGGAAAATACTCTTATACAATCGCTGGAAAATTAGATGTAAAGAATTTCTAATATGGGAAGATCAAAATAAAATTAGAGAATGTGATAAACGTAGTAAAGGTAAAAGGGCATATACAAACCCTGAATACATAGAGAATAAAAAACAATTAAATACTATAGCAAAGAACATCGTTAACTATACTATAGGTAGTCTGTATAAATTTAATTATAATATACTTTCAAATATAAATTTTTGTTTAGACTTAGGCGGGGCTGTAGCCTCCCAGTAAAAGGGTAAAACCTTTTACAGTGGCTGGCTAGGCGGTAGTTAGTTATTTATTACTAGATAGCTTAACTTAGTCAGGTTTTATTCTTCATGTATTTTTTATTAAATATTAATTAATGAATAAAGTCGAGGCCTCACTGGTCCAATTCCATTACAAAGTATTCATTATGCAGATTTAAGCAAGGTATTAGCATTGAAGCAGATTCACCAATACGAAATACCGAGAAAGAATCTGTTATGGTATATAGATCTAAAAAATGACCTCGAAACGCAACTAGAAACTCTCAGGATTCAACTCGGAACTAACTCTATCAACCGACTTACTCTCATAGATAAGTCAACGAAACTAAAAGGGAAAATGGTCACGATACCTCATTCTACGGGTCCTATTATCGGGAAAGTGACACGCGAACGAAAAGGCAAAGACCAACAAGTAATTATTCGACATTACTTAAACGAAATAGAAGAAAATAAGACGCGATCGCCATTAACTGCATGTGAGGGCTGCGCGTTAAAAGAGCCAATCGTAGAGGGACCGTCATCAAATCGAATAGAAACAACCTTACAATACTGCTCAATACCAGCTAACATAGAGGAAATAAGTCATTTACCAACTAGATATTCTGCTTATTCCGTGAGTAAAGCAGAGGATAAAAGAAAGAAACTGAGAACAGTCATCTCCCCTAACTCGCTTAACACATATCATAATAATATACCCGTATCGATACAATATAAAAGCTTAGATCACCATATAAATAATCTAACCTTTCTAGAAAACATAATCAAATCAGATGAAGAAACAATGGGATACATGAGAAACATAATTCAAAAATTACAAAGATACAAAAAATTAGAAGTATATACAGACGGATCACTCAAAAAACTCAAAACAACCGGACGACAAGATGATATCCCAGACCAGCAAACGATGGGTTTTGGAGTAGTCTGTATTACCAGTGATTCAATACCACAGCAGTACACATGGAAAGGGAAACTAGAAGGCCCACCATCTTCGACGAGAGCAGAGTTATGGGGTATCCTCTCCATAATTTGGGTCGCATCTCATAAGTCAACCATTAAAATTTACACTGATAGCGAATCTTCAATAAAGTCAATTACCGGCTACATGAATGGGAGGAAAGGGAAACATTGGAGTAATTACTCAAACCCCATCATCTTGCAAACAATCAAGGAATTAATACTTACAAAAGAATTAATCGTTGATCTAGAAAAAATAGCCGCTCATCAAGGACACCAATACAATGAACAAGCAGATCGGCTAGCCAAGGAAGGGGCAGACTCAATGTCTATATTCACCATAGATATGGATTATATCAAAAGTCAACAATTCCATTTCAAATGGAACAATCAAGAAATCGACACTGGAATTAAAGAATTTATAAAGAAAAAGTCTGAAGTAGAAACGATGACCTCTTGGTTTACTCAACACCGTATATATAATTGGCTAAATCAAAACATTCGGAACGAAACGAATTGGCAATGGTCAGCGCAAATATGGCACAATACCAAAATCTCTAATACAGTAACCAACTCAAAAGACAGTTCATCCAGAGCCTTCTCGCTAAAATTATTAAACGAGGAGCTTCCCACTCTGAACAATTTAAATTTAAGGAAACCAGATATTTATAAAGAAAATATATGTCCATTTTGTAACAAATTTAAAGAAACAAATGTCCACGTATTTATGTGTGGCGATCAGGGAAAAAATTTGAAGATAGCTTTTCGTTCGGTCATAAAAAAATTATACTTCAAAGAAAAGGGAAACCAAGGTCTATCAGACTTAATGGAAAAAATTAACAGAGGACATTTTATGAAAATAAATCGCAACAGAGAGGTAATGGGAACCCAACCAACAGATAGATTTGAATTTAACGACCTAGTTCGAGGCCTAATCCCAAAATCTATTTATAAACTTATAAGGAGCAAAGTGAACTCAATAGAAGTAAGTAGAAATATGGTGTTTAACATATTTCGGGAATGGAAAATACTATTATACAATCGCTGGAAAATTAGATGTAAAGAATTTCTAATATGGGAAGATCAAAATAAAATTAGAGAATGTGATAAACGTAGTAAAGGTAAAAGGGCATATACAAACCCTGAATACATAGAGAATAAAAAACAATTAAATACTATAGCAAAGAACATCGTTAACTATACTATAGGTAGTCTGTATAAATTTAATTATAATATACTTTCAAATATAAATTTTTGTTTAGACTTAGGCGGGGCTGTAGCCTCCCAGTAAAAGGGTAAAACCTTTTACAGTGGCTGGCTAGGCGGTAGTTAGTTATTTATTACTAGATAGCTTAACTTAGTCAGGTTTTATTCTTCATGTATTTTTTATTAAATATTAATTAATGAATAAAGTCGAGGCCTCACTGGTCCAATTCCATTACAAAGTATTCATTAAGTAAAGGTAAAAAGCCTTACATAGATTACACATATTTAGAACGGAAAAAACATTTATATGATATAGGGATAGATATAAAGAATTTTATTATTAATAGTGTTTATAAAAATAACGTAGATATACTTTCAAATATTTTCTTTTGTCTAGACGTAGGTGGGGTTGTAGCCTCCCAGTAGAAAGGTTAAAAACTTTCTACAGTGGTAGGTTAGGCGGTAGTAAAGTTATGAATAATAGCTTAACTTAGTCAGACTCTATTCTTCAATGTAATTTTTTTTAATAAATTTTAATAATGAATAAAGTCGAGACCTCACTGGTCCAGTTAAATTACAAAGTATTCATTAATGGAAAGGAAAAATTAAGGGTCCACCTTCCTCGACTAGAGCGGAATTATGGGGAATCCTCTCGGTAATATGGATGGCATCGCACAAGACAAAAGTTAAAATATACACAGATAGTTTATTTTCGATAAAATCAATAAACGGTTATATGGAAGAAAGGAAAGGTAAACACTGGAGCAATTATTCAAATCCAATTATCCTTCAGACAATTAAGGAACTTATCTATACAAAAGAGTTAACAGTTGAGTTAGAAAAGGTCGACGCCCACCAGGGTCATTTATATAATGAACAAGCAGACCAATTAGCCAAAGCAGGAACGAATACAGGATCGGTTTTATCAATCAATACCAAATTTCTTAGGATACAACAGGCTCATTTCAGTTGGAATGGAAAAACTATTAATGCTAGCATAAAAAATTTCACTAAAAAAGTGGTTGAAGTTAAACAGACAACTTCATGGTTCACCCAACACCGAACACACACCTGGTTAAACCAAAATATTAGACAAGAAACGAATTGGCAATTTTCGAAATAAATATGGCATGGTACAAAAATTACAGATAATAAAACGAACTTAAAGGATAACTCACTTCGCGTCTTCTCTCTAAAGTTATTAAATGAGGAACTGCCTACCAAAGCCACATTAAACTTAAGAAAACCAGACATTTATACAGATGACAGATGTCCATTTTGTAACCAATACAAAGAAACAAATACCCATGTCTTTATATGTGACGAACAGGGAAAAAATCTCAAAATAGCCTTTCGCTCATTAATAAAAAAAGTATATTTTCAAGAGAAAGGGAATAAAGACTTAACAGACTTCATGAAAAAGATAAATAGAAGTCATTTTATGAAGATAAATCACAATAGACAACTAGTAGGAACACAACCAACTGACAGATTCGAATTTAACAACATAGTCCGTGGTTTGATTCCCAAATCTATATACCGACTGATTCGCAGCAAAGCTAATTCAGCGGAGACAAGTAAAAAAATGATACTTAACGTCTTTCACAAGTGGAAAACACTTTTATATACTAGTTGGAAAGATCGATGCAAAAAGTTTATTATTTGGGAAAAAGAAAATAATATAACAGATGGGGAAAAAATTGCAAAGGGTAAAAGAAACTATAATAATCCTAATTATATTGAATATAAAAAACAATTAACTACTCTAGGAAAAAACATTGTAAACTATACTATAGACAATTTATATTATTTAAATTATAATATATTTTCAAATATCTTTTTTGTTTTAGACGTAGGTGGGGCTGTAGCCCCCCAGTAAAAAGGGTCAAACCTTTTTACGGTGGTTGGCTAAGCGGTAATTATTTATAACTTAGTCAGGTTTTATTCTTCATGTATTTTTTATTAAATATTTATAAATGAATAAAGTCGAGGCCTCATCGGTCCAATTTCATTACAAAGTATTCATTATTTTTATTAAAGCGTGGAACTACATGAATTGTATTTTCGATCGCTTCTATTTCTATAAAATTGTACACCTTTACCAATCTCAATAAAGGACAGCCGTAAACAAATGGAGTTTCTTCAATAAAATCATACCATTGTACAAGTGCAAGATGCATTGGTGATTTATTTGGTAGTCTTATTTTTGTTATTAATAATGTCTAAATAATAAAAAAGAGTTAAGTAATCTTCTACATTTTATTATGAAAATTATTTAATAGTTAATATATACTTGTGCATAATAAATTCCTTTATCTGATAAATATTCAGAAAGTTCCTCCTCATTCATATTGACAGCAATATTACTGAACCATGGTCTATGGTGAAAATCATTTTTTGTACGTAAAATAGCACTATTTTTTAATGTAACAGAACTATATATCTTTATTCAGCAGCCTTCGGCAGAAATTATATTCAAAATATTGAGATATACTTTCAAGCAATCAATAAATTTCTCAAAACCTTTTATCATTTTTTTATCCAAATTCAGATCTTTTTTATTTTGCTCAATCATGGATTCCGAAAGATCAAAGTCAAATAATTTTGCGATGTACACGAAAGCCATTGGAGTTTTAGTTTTTCCTACACGATTTCGCGAGACAATTGCTCGGCGTCGAATCTAAAAATAAAAAATCATTAAATTTCGAAATATTATGTGATAAATTATTGTTTTTTATTTACATTTTCCATTATTTGCTTTTCTACTTCTTTTTTATTACTGAGACAATATGGAATCTTCACATAAGTTTTATGTAAACTTTCATATGTTTCGGTTGTATATCCATTTATTGCTCCATATTCCTGAATTGTATCAACGATGTGATAAATCCATGAGTGAAGTTTCGGAAATTTCAAATGAGAATTCGAAGTTTCGGAAATTTCAAATAAGAATTCGAAATCTTTTGAAATAATTTAATGAATAAATCACCCCAATCATTAATTGTTTTCTATATAATTAAATAAATTAATATTTTATTTATGTATATCAACCTTTCTAATATTCTTCAGATAATTATTTTTACCTGAAAATTTTCCAGATCACTTTCTTTAAATTTTTCTGATCTACTCAATAAATACATTTCATTCCATTTCACATAGATTTCCGAAAGATCTTCAATTTGTAAATTATCGACCACAAACACCATAATCTTCTATATTCGCTTGCAGTTAATCGGGATAATTGTATTCCTTTTTTAAATACTTTTAATTGCGAATGTCTTGGAATATTCGCAATTCTTTCGTTTACTTTATTCAATAATTTTTTTTTCTTCAATAATTCCATAGTAAATTCTATTTGATATTTGAATAGACCTAGATCTAAGTGATGCATTCTATCAAGTACAGTGGCTGCATAAATGTTTAAATTTCTAAATTTAAACAAATAAGGTTAGAATATGCCCTTAAAATATATAAATATTTAAATATATAAATAAACAAACTTACGGGATATTCCAAAAGTAATTATTGACCTGTTCCAAACCTGCCAATTTACTTGTATTACTATCAAAATATTCTTTCATATTTACATGGTTATGGAGTATCACTTCTTTTCTTATATCAATAAGATCTTCTCTTTGAACTAAACAAAAATGACAAGGATAATTCAAATTGACTGATTTATAAGTTAACGAAAACGTGCAGGCTTCCGGCCAATCACAGATTATAGTGGATATTCTTGGAAAAAATCAAATATCTTTGTCATCAATATTAAAATCAACACCATCACCTTGGAATAATGGATCTAATAGAAATTTAATAGAATTATGAAAGGTTTTGCGAGCCAATTCCTTAAATTCAGAAGATTTCTTTTCTTTTTCATTTTTAGCAGATAAAATTGGGAGATATCCTAACAGTTGTTTCGCGTCTTCTTTGTTCCTTCTCCATGTGAGAATATTTCCAAGAGATATATATATAGGATGTAATGAACTCTTTCCTAATATATCAGTAGTAGTTGCATCTGAATAGAGAATAATTGACAAAATATTTGCGTGATTTGAAATTGATCTTTCTGCCTGTTTCCACCAATTTCCGGAATTTTGTTCTCCATATGATTTTTCATCCTCGATCTAACAGTTTATTAATATAATTATTAAGATAATTATTAATTATTAAGAAATTTCCGATATAAGTATTTACCTTCGAATTTTCATATCTAAACATCAAATTTTTTAATATATCTGGATTTGACAAAAGGTTTTTAATACAGTTTTTAATGGGATGATAATGAACAAAGTAATCTTGACTATTATGAGTAAGTACGCAATATTTAGAATATGACAATTGTGAAATATTCATTTTATCCATAAACTTTCGTTCCGACCCCGACCGACTCTCTCCTGAAATTTTTAAAATTTTAAAAAAATAACGAAAAATTTACAAAATATGGCAGAATTTATAGGAATAAAACTTGATAAAAACATAAAAAATAGTACAAACAAAAGACCAAACAGTTCGGTGCTCCCCTCTTTCGTACTATATCTTAAAGACCAATATAGCGAAGTGTTTAAAATACCAATAAACAAAACCACAACGTGTCTTTCATACGCGTCCAACTACTCGCAAGCATGGATTTTTACAAATACTCAAATAACTCAATATACTGACTTGAACGCAACCTTACTTCAACAACCAGAAGACTTCTATAAGTTTACTATAGTCCCTCAGACAGCTCCCGGGTCGCCTGCAACTCACACCTTAAAACACTACAGCTTTGTTTCGATATCAAGAGACAAAAGAGTAGAGGAATATGAAAATCTATTCAAGATACAACGCAGCTACCTCTCTACCATAGAACTACAACAAAGCTTTGAGAAACTAAACGCAGACGGGTCAACACCTATACCTATGTGGACAAAAGAAAAGTCTCAAGAAATAAAAAAGATCGCTGACGATCTACATAAACAAAATAATGGGGCAAAAGGCAAAAGCCAGCTTGACCCCGAATTTGATCAACAAGACTTACACATGACTGATAGCCATGTGATTTCTGATTCAGAAAAGTCACACGATACAGATAATGATGCAACAGCAACCAATCATAAAAGGTCCAAAGTTACAATAGTTATTGACAATAACATAAAAGCCAGTAATACAAAAAATAAGGAAACTGACCTCAATCTAATAGACATAGAAGCAAATCCAAAAGACACTCAAGAATACTCAAACCCAAATGTCGGGGTGATTGCGGACTCCACGCATAACCCCTACAATAGATCTTATCTAGTGCCTCCGGTACCAGAAGCCAACCTTACTTACGAAAACATTAAAGCTCATTTTTTGACTACTGAGAGAATTATTAACTTGATAAAGTTACTTTACAACAGAGCAGAAGTAGGAACAAAAATTGACGTAAACTTTTACAACTTCATCCTAGCAGGCAATCAACTCGAAATATTAAACACATATAACCCTGAAAATATTGCTTCAGAACAAGCCATAGAAGAAAAATGGACAGAATCCATCGCTAAACAAATAGAGGCACAACAGAAAGAAGACAAGACTGACAAACTGCCCTCAAGGGTAATATACCAAATCATGGAGAAGAACCGAAATTACATAGCTAGCAAATTTCTACTATCTACAAACTTTAAGTTTTTGAGAGACGAAGCCATAGCCAGAACTTATATCAAAATCTTTCGTCTCATCTTCGTGAATAGACCTAGACTATCTAAAGATCAAGTAGACTTTGACAAATTACAAAACTTTTGCATTAAAGAATTAAGAGCAGACCTGTCACCTCTTCCGACACATTCTAAGGGGTTACCACTAAAGCTCCTCAAAAGCCTTAAGGCTCGCGAGCCTAGCAAGCCGAGCCGAGCCAAGCCAAGCCAAGCCTGATATTATAGGCTCATAGGCTCGCGAGCCTTAGGCTCACGAGCCAAGCTCAACTAAGGCTTGATTCATAAGGCTCGAGCCAGCTCGCAAGCCTTATAGTAGGCTCGCGAGCCTTAAAAATTTTATCCGTTGCACAACAGATAGAATAATAATAAAAATTCTATCCGTTGCGCAACGGATAGAATAATAATAAAAAATTCTATCCGTTGCGCAACGGATAGAGTAATAATAAAAAATTCTATCTGTTGCGCAACGGATAGAATAATAAAAAAATTCTATC
>PQFF01000104.1:5330-51446 GCA_003547095.1 Diversispora epigaea | reverse complement strand
AATAATACAGTCAGACCTATGTATAATCACCACCTCGGGACCAAATTTTGGTGGTGATTATAAGCAAATGTGATATTACATAAAAAACCTATATATAATCACATCATATAAAAAATATATCACCGGTGATTATAAATTTTTATATATAACTTTTATTAAATTTTTATATTACATATAATCTTCCAATTCAAAATTTTCATTAGAATTTAAAGTATCTACTTCAGTTATTTCAAAATTTTCATTCATTTCATAATTAGAATTTAAAATATCTACTTCAGTTGTTTCAAAACTCATATCTGTAGAAAAAACACTATCTAATTTTGTTTGTTTTTTGCTTGCAAATTCCATTTTTTCAATAATTCGTACATATTTTTTAAACTTGATTAAATCTTCAAAACAAAAATCATCTGAATTTTGTTGTTCAAAAAAACTTATCCATTTTTTTAAAGATACAAGACCTTCTTTCATACTAACAGTAGGTGTTTCTTCATTGTCAGATTCATCATTAATATTTTGTGATGCAAAATTATTTTCTTCTAATACCATTTCAATTATTTGATCATCTGTTAATGGTTCTTCAGTAGCTATATCATTGTCATCAAATTCTAGTGGAATATTTATATCTAATAAAAGATTGTTAATTTCATTTTGATTTTGTAAATATTCATCTTGCATATTATTTTCAGCATTATTAATTTCTTCTTCATTTGTATCTGGTAAAATGCCTGTTTTTATCCAACAATTTGTAATTGTTGATTGTGTTACTTTTTCCCAAGCTTCTCCAATAAAATCAATTGCTTCTTTGACATTTAATTTGCTAAAAAATAATTAAAAAAACAATTAAAAACAATTAAAAACAATTAAAAATAAAAAATTATTATTATTCTTATATTTGTTAAATAAATAAATTACAATTTATCTATATTTTCGTTTCTTTCAAATCTTTGAATAAGGTCACGACAATATAATTGTTTATATTTTAACTATAATAAAATAATATTTTATATATTAATTAAATTTTTAGCATATTTAATTTTAAATAAAATTATTTGTAACATACCTTGAAGTTATTTATAATTCCAGCATCACATGGTTGTAAATGTGCTGTTGTATTTGGAGGTAAATATTGTAATTTAATATTTGTGAGACGAATTCCTTGAGTTTGAATTAGATCTTGATCATCATTGTCATCATTTTCATCATCAATATGACCAGGATTTGTGTGTGATGCTGCATTATCAATTAGTAATATTATTTTTCTTTGTTCTAAACGAAATTTGTAATCCAAATCCTTTAACCAATTTTCAAAAATATCATGACGCATCCAAGCTTTTGAATTTGCTTTGTATGTTACTGGAAGCATTGACATATTAATATTTTTAAAACATCTTGGACGTTCATATTTTCCAATTACTAAAGGTTTCAATTTTGAAGTACCAATAGCATTAGTTGCTAACAATACAGTTAATCGTGATTTATCCTAAAGATAAAATTTTTAATAAATTATTTAAAAAAATAATATAATATTATTTAAATAAAAAATATGCTTTTACCTTTTTTCTACCCTTAACAGGACCAGTTGCTAATGTTTGATTGTTTGTCATTCTGTAAAACAATCCAGTTTCATCAGCATTATAAATATTTTCAAGTTCATAGTTAGATAACAATTCTTGAAAAAATTTTCTTTGTTGAGGTAACATTTCTAATGGTGCACTATTAGCTTCACCGTGCAAAATAAAAGAACGTAAATAATTTCTTTGTTTAAATCCCATTAACCAACCATGAGATAATGATAATGATTTTTTTGAAATATTTAATGCCTGTGCAAATTCCCCAGCCTTTTCACATAAAATATTATCACTAATAGTAAGACCACTAGCTGATACTTGACTTATCCAAAGACTAATAGCCTTTTCTAAATGAGGAAATTTTACTGAACGTTCTCTAAAAACTTTTGCAGAATTTTCAGTTGATACAAAGTTCTCCCATTTTTCTTTATCCTTGAGTATTTTTGAAATAGTAGAGCGTTTTAAAGACAAGTTAGAATAATCAATATTAAATTGGTTTGCAATTTCAGTATGAGATTTATCTGGATTTTGTTTAGAATAAAGACAAATTTCTTTCTTTATTTGTTGACTAATAGCTGAGCGTCTCTGTTTTTTCTTTTGTAATGGCATATTTGTTAAAGAGTAAAATATAATTTACTTATACTGTCATACCTTTTAAATAAATTAATCCAAATCAGAAAAATACTGTTGGGATAGGCTATTGGCCAGTAGGATATGAAAAATAGATAGATCGGAAGGTGTACAAATAAAAAAAAAGAATAAAGGTAGATAACGGAAAAATAGCCGAAATTAGAAGACGCGACGAAATATGCTTGTAATTTTTTTTAAAAAAAATTAAAAATATAATAAATTCGAATAATGGATAATAAAAATAATTATTTAAATAGATTGAAAGGTGATGTAAACATAGTGGAATAAAGGTATTTAATATAACGAATAATAACTTCCTCTAAATAACAGAAAAACAGCCGAAATCAGAAGATGTGACAAATTATATTCACGATTTATTTAATTTATTTAATTTATTTAAAAAAAATAATAAAAAATTCGGTTAATAGATAATAATCTATCATCTAGATGATTATCTCAATGATAGATCAATAATTTCTGCTGTGCAAGTGTAACGATCGAATTAATTTTATTAATAGATCACATGAATATGTGATTATACATAGGGAAATTTCTTATAATGGGACTTATAGTTGGTGGTGATAGTGATTATACATAAAATTATTATATGTGGTGATTATATATAGGGAAAATTAATATAAAAAATTCGGGACCGAAAAAAAACGGTGATTATAGCAAAAGGTGATTATATATAAGGTGATTATACATAGGTCTGACTGTATAAGGCTCGTGAGCCTACTATGAGGCTCGCGAGCCTGCTATGAGGCTCGCGAGCCTATTATGAGGCTCACGAGCCTATTATGAGGCTCGCGAGCCTGCTATGAGGCTCGCGAGCCTATTATGAGGCTCACGAGCCTATTATGAGGCTCGCGAGCCTGCTATGAGGCTCGCGAGCCTNTTCACGATTTATTTAATTTATTTAATTTATTTAAAAAAAATAATAAAAAATTCGGTTAATAGATAATAATCTATCATCTAGATGATTATCTCAATGATAGATCAATAATTTCTGCTGTGCAAGTGTAACGATCGAATTAATTTTATTAATAGATCACATGAATATGTGATTATACATAGGGAAATTTCTTATAATGGGACTTATAGTTGGTGGTGATAGTGATTATACATAAAATTATTATATGTGGTGATTATATATAGGGAAAATTAATATAAAAAATTCGGGACCGAAAAAAAACGGTGATTATAGCAAAAGGTGATTATATATAAGGTGATTATACATAGGTCTGACTGTATAAGGCTCGTGAGCCTACTATGAGGCTCGCGAGCCTGCTATGAGGCTCGCGAGCCTGTGAGCCAAGCCAAGCCTTACTTATATAGGCTCGGCTCGGCTCAAGCCTAACTTATAAATTTAGGCTCGAGCCAAGCCTAAACTTTTGGGCTTGGCTCGGCTCGAGCTTTATGAGGCTCGGCTCGGCTCGATTCATGAGGAGCTTTAGTTACCACAATCAATAATGGACGAACTACCTAAATCACTCCCGGCTTGCAAACCATCTGAAATTGGAAAGATGAAACGAGTACTTATGGGATATTATAAAATTGAAGGGGGAAATCTCAATGAGAACTACGCTGTACACAAAATCGAACTTCCTTCAAATTCAGCAATGGTAATACAATCTTTACGAACGGACGAAGGAGAGGATTTATTTCTCCCAATCACCACAGAAGAACAATATAGAAACATCAGCAAATATCGAGACGCATTAGCAAAATTCTACATTATCAAAGGAAGATTACCAACTTCCTATTTCAAAATACCCGAAAAGACAATAGTATGTGAACGCTTATCAAAAGAATATAACGAACTTCCAGAAACATATACAAAATACTTTCCATGGAACAATGGAATCACCCACGACATATCTTTTACAGATCTGATTGGCCAACTCAAAAAAACTTACTACAGTGCGGAACCTCTATAATAGGAACTTGGTTATAGTAAAAATTGATCAACTATTTTACTTTAAAACTTTTTTTCCAAATATAGAAATAAAAATTCTAACCGTAGAAAATAATAGTTCAGAACCTAAGCTTTCAGAATTATCGGTTAAAATTTTGATCTGATTAAAATTGATCAACTTTTACTGGGGTTAAAGTTACACAATTTAATTATACCCATCAAATTTGAGAATATACTAAAAATAGAAAACCATTGTAATTTCATCTGAAATTTGTTTGAAAAAAAATTTTCAACAGTTTCCGATATTTTATATCTTTTAAAAATATAAAAATATATACATAAATTATAGAGATATATGGATATATACAGAAAAGATATTACTGGAAAAATGGTAGAATATGCAGTTAAAAAATATAAATTTCATTGTAGTGTACCTGATACAATTTATAATGAATTAAATAATTAAAATTTTATAAATGAAATTTTTATTTTTTATAGATTTTTTTTATAATAATCCTTATTAATATAATATGGTTACATGTTCTTGAATTCCTGAATTCTAATTGGTTAAAATCGCATCACATGGTGCTTACATAAACCAAGAAAATTGAGAAAATTTTTTTTTTCCATAAATAGATTCCCCTAAATGTATACATTCAAATACTATAATATAAAAGAAATCTGATTGGTGGATCAAATTTTATTTAAGATTTTCTAAGTTCCTATTATAGAGGTTCCGCACTGTACTTTTACAGAATTCCTAACAGCTGGTTCTACCAAAAGAAAGAACTCCCAGGGAACCTTGAGGATATACCTCTCAAAAATAAATTTACTTTTCCAGTGACCAATACTACAGTCGCCAGAGACTTACTAAAAGAACTGCATAAAGAGTATATAATAAATTTTCCCTTGCCAACAAGCTAGATAGACTATACAAAAGATCGAAGAATCCCGCTTCCGACAAACGATTACGCAGAGGTAAACAGAGTCGCAGGAACTGAGTACCCCTGTTTCAAAACTAATATCTCAGCAAACAATAAATTAGCGAGGGTACACTATAAATTTTATCAAATCCCTCCAAACTGGTTCAAAGAAAATGTAACACCAGAAGAAAGTGAAAGAACGGACGGCAAAACGACATTACCATCAGTAGAGGAGGTGCAACAACAGATAATAAATGATATGAGAGGAGATGAACTGGAGGTCCCACTCAAAAACCGGGCAGATTTCCACTTACTGAGACAATACTTGAAAACGATGTACAAATTTGACAGAATCCCACCAAGTTTCTTCAACTACGACTCAACAATACCGAGCAACGTTCCTAACCCTACGGGGTTTTGGAACTTCTAAAGTTACCTGATAAAGCCTTATACAAAACTCTTCAGTACACAAGTGCGCGCGGTACCAAAAGTACTGGAGAGTCACACGGTACCAGTGAAATTAATTCTATTTTTGAGCAGCAATATAATAATTATTATTCCAAAAAAAAATATATAAAAATACAAAAAAATTTTAAAATAAAAAAACAGAAAAAAAAATACTCTACGCATAATAACATCAACATCCAATATAAAAAAAAAAGTAATAATAAGGGAATACAAAACGCAAAAAATGTGAAATCAAGGGGGACAAATAATTTTCAAGCAAGGGAATACAAGGAATCCAATAAAGGGAGCTACGGCCCAAATACCCCACAAAACACCACAGGTTGGAATTCCTCCGAGAATAGTTGCAACAGTCAAGACATCGACATTAATGAGCTATTCGATACCATACCAAGCGAGCAATTACCTGAGGAAAACAGTGATTTCACGTCTGAAACTTCAAATGGGTCAACAGTAAATAATGAACTCAGCGAAACAGACTCCCAGAATAGTTACTCTTCCACGGAAATAGACAACACGGCGGCAAGTGACTCTTCAACAGTAAATAACGTATGGAATCTAGTTACACAAAATATCAATGGACTGAATGGGATCGTCAAACAAAAAGCATGATGGGATTACTGCATAGAAAAAAAGTTGGATATTATCCTATTAACAGAAACACGACTAAAAGAAAACAAAACTAAACATACCTTCCTGGAACACAAGATACATGCTAAACAGAATAATACAACGCATTACGAGTGCTTTTGGGCCTCAAATACATCGGGATTATACATGTTCCCAAAATTGATTTTGGATTTTTGAGGTATTTCGACTTTTTGAGATTTATGCAGAATCTATTCTATATATGGAAGTAAAAAAAGTACCCAGTTGTGTGTATCTTTAATCAAAGAATAAATCTGGGTGGTCAAAAAATTTCGGGTTTTAAGTAAAATAATTTCGTCTTCTATGAAAAACTATTTCGACTTTTTTCCCCAAAATACCAATTTCGGGGCCCCGAAATAATTTTGCGTGCAAGTATAATCGGGATCAAGGGAATCAGGAGTAGGGTTCATGATACAGCAAGATTTAGCTAAACACGTTTACAGGATAGATCACTTCCAGGATAGAAGGGTGTCGCTTTACTTGTCTTTTCGGGGAAGAATGACATTACACTTAATAGGTATATACGAATACGCAAATAGAGCTGAAAGGATAAAAAAAGGGAAAGACTTGCTAATATGGGTTGACAAACAAATGGACGAAGCAAGCAGAAAATGCTACACTACTATAATTATGGGAGACTTTAATGGAGTCCAGAACCCGAAACTTGACAGAATAAACTCAGTATTAAGAGGCACCGAAACAAATCTATTAAAAACCATGATCGATAGGGGATATAAAGACTGCTATAGATTAGTAAATGGGAATACAAAAGAGTATACTTTCTATAAAAATGTTAACCAAGTCAGGAAACCTTCGAGCCGTATCGACCAGATTTGGATCACTTTGGATAAAGTGGATGTACTGATACAGGCAAAAATCATTAATACAGAATTTCCCGCTCGTAGCGACCATGACGCAATGATGATTAGCATAAACAATAGGAAATTCGCGAAAAACTCACAATACAACAAAAACCGGAGGGATAATAAGCAAAAACGGTTGTGGGATTTGAAAAGAACATTTGAGGAACAATGGCAAGAATTCGAAGACTCAATAGAAAAGTATATTAAATTACAAACAGACGAAACTAAAAGGAAAGAACATTCAATAGAAACCCAATGGAACTATATCAAGACAGGCATAATATCAAAAGGAAGAAAGTTCCTTACTAAAGCGAAAGAACCTCGAAACAGAATGACACTTAACTGGCACAAACATTCTCTTTATAATACCCTTAAAGATCTCAACAAAATAGGAAAGCTGGGTAGTCAAATTATATTTGACAAAACAATGGTTAGATCAAGTAAAACAAAAGAAGATAAAACAAGAGATATCAAAAAAAGAATCGAAATGATCCTGAACAAACAATCAGATTTACTACAGGAATTCCCAGAGCATGAATCGCAGGAAGGGAAAGAAACATGGTACAAAAACACGAAAGAAATCCTTAATTCTACTCGCAAATTAGTCAAAACAGAAGCAAAAAAAGAACAAAGGAGATACATAACAAAATGCATTGAGAAAAGACAACGATATCTACACGAATGCCCAAAACGGATGATCAACAGTGTATTTGAAACTGGGCACAAAAGAATTGTCCTAGACAGAATAGTAGAAAAACTATCTAACGGAGAAATAAATATTATCACAAACCCAGAAGAAGTAAAAACGCAGGTAAAAAATCACCTACACAACTGGACCCTTAACGGAAAAATTATTCCAAAAGAGATGAACGACTTTTGGACAAGACAATACACCCCGAAAGAGCATATCGACGAAAAGATTTACGATGGAGTAACACAAATCATAACCCCCGAAAAAGTGAGTAATCACATACAAATGAGTAGTAACAACAAGGCACCCGGACCCTCTGGGATACCTTACGAAGTCTTCAAACACTTAGGACCAAGCGCGATAGAATGGATCGCAAAGTTTTTTAACGATATTCTTCGAACAGGACAAACACCAAGAGACTGGAGTCACGCCCACGTGACACTAATACCTAAACCTAAGGACTGGGAAGGTCAGCTCGAAATCACGAGACCCATAACGCTTATGGAAACAATGAGGAAATTGTTTACGAAAATAATTAATAATCGACTGGCAAAAACACTGACCGAAAACAAAATATTAAACCCCAACAATTACGTGGGGTTGTCCGGACACAGGTCAAAATCCAAATATCGGGCACCTATCAGGCACCTATCAGGCACCTATCGGGTACCTGATATATTTGAATATCGGGTACCTATAGGGTACCTATCGAGTGCGAATAATATTTTTATATATATCGGGCACCCGATATCTAGGGGTTTTTTTTGTAAATTTTATAATGCACCCGATATGGTAGTGATATTAATTATTATTATTTCAGACACCCGATATTACCTTCAATATCGGGTACATGATAATAAATAGTAATATCGGGTATATATCGGACACCTGATTTATTAAAAATTTTATTCAGGTTTTTCCCTATCAGGCACATGATTTGATATTTTTGGCTTATCTGTTATACAACCTATCAGATGCATATACTTAAAATTCAAGTTTTCTTGCATAAAATCAGATATACTTTAAAGTTTAGTTATTGTTTAATATGCTCATTGTATTAGATAATCTCTTTATTATTAATTAATAAATAAATAAAATTAAAATTAAACATTAAATTTTCGATTCAATGGTATTATTGAAACATAATTATTCTTATTCTTATTCCCCGTCCGATAGTTTATCTTAATGGCTCGACCATATATTCTATGCACTGCAATAATTGAATCTTGACCTTCCTCATAGTATTCTCCATTCCACAACTCAGTATTGGATACTTCAGGCTCCATAAATTTATGCTTAAATCGTATACTAGAGGAAGGCGCATTTTTATACTATTTGATATATGCTAGAAGATGTGTTTTGGGTCCTTTTGGAAGTGTTAGAGTATGTTCGAAGTAATATTGTACCTCCCCAGGATAAATATCACTTGTTCCATCTCTATATGCTTTCCACTTTGCTAATATAATTGCATTATTTTCATGTCGTCCAGTGATCTTGGACCCAAATATTTCATTACCTATTATTAATCGTGCATGTTGGTTCATAGTTACTTCTATACATGCATTCACATCTTTCTTTTTTCTATTATATAATGTTACATACCATTTGCATAATATTTTTTGAACCTCTTTAGGAATACTTACCTTTTCATGTGAAGGTGTTAGCATACGTCCTGGTATATATTCAGTGCCATAGATTTTATTGGACGTGTCATGTCTCAGGGAGATGAAATACTGTAACTCTTCTCTATCAAATTCATTAGTTACAGCTAAGCTGCCAGCAACTTTCTTTGGTGCAAGAAATTTAAGAGAATTCTCCAAGAGACCAGATGTTCATTGACATGAAAGATGATAATCCACAAGCGAATTTTTAAGAACAATTCGCATAAGTTCGGATTCGATCTGCCGATTACTATTAGGATATGAACCTATGAAAAGATTTGTGTTAAAATTTTATTTATTATAATTTTGTACACCCGATATGTGCGGCTTATCTATGTATCCATTTAATCGCTCGTACGGGAATAACCAAAAACTATAAACAGAGCCATAATCCCGTATGCATTCAGGAATATGCATTGATAAATGGATATTACTTGTAATAAATTCAGGCCCATAAGTTCTTTCTATATTTATTGACATATCCCTTAATCTTTCTTGGGCTTCTTGTAGATCATCTTCAGTAACAAATCTAGCAACCAATAAGTTACACGCCCGAACAAAATGTCCCAATATCTTTCTATTATTATCATCTAACATGTCCCATAAAATTGTTGTTGCATATATCATAATAAAGGTTTTCCATTGGTCAGCAGTGAGCTTTGAAAATCCTTCTCCGATAGCAATTTTTGGAGGGATTCGACCAATATCAGATGGAAGTTGAACGTTATCCATCCTCTTTTGTGCTGTACGAAGTTGCTCAGAATTTAGCTTATTTTCTTTAATAAATATGGATTGAATAATTCATTTTGCAATCCCAAGGAACAAACAATGCATTGGATCCACTACTGCAAATTTGATCGGATCTATGTAAGGGAAACAAAACAATTCAGACCATTGCACTCCGTTTATTTTAAAATGAGCTTCTCTTGTTCCTCTGGTGTCACATTTAAGCCATTCTTGAACATATTGTCTATGTTTTTGGGGGTCTGCAGATTCTGTAATCCATTGTTCATAATTATGCATACCACCATAATGAGTTTTTTTGAACTTCTCACTATATCGGCTTCTTTTCGGGCACCTGTGACATTTCATTACTGCAGATCCATGCCCAAATAACTTTCGTGTAGCTGGAATATCGGAAGAACCTACTAATATTGCAACTCTTATATCGAGCCCATCTTTATTTTCATATGTTTTGGGAACTCTCCATCCCTCCCATAATTCCTTAAGTTCATCAACTATCGGGGATAGGTAATGATTAATTTGGTTCTTATCGGCTTCCTTAGGTCCAGGTAGGAAGCCTAAATAAATAATATTTTCGGGCTTATTTCTTTCTGCCCTTGGAAGATTACATATCGAAGCATAAATAGCACCAGTGCTATGTTGTGTGTACTTAAAGAGTTGGAACCAGTCCAAATTTATTAATAATTCTAAATTCGAGGTAGCAGTTTCTGGACTATACTTGCACGCAAAATTATTTTGGGGTCCCGAAATTGCAATTTCGGGAAAAAAAGTCGAAATAGTTTTTCATAGAAGACAAAATTATTTTACTTAAAATCTGAAATTTTTTGACCACCCAGATTTATTCTTTGATTGAAGATACACATAACTGGGTATTTTTTTTACTTCCATATATAGAATAGATTCTGCATAAATCTCAAAAAGTCGAAATACCTCAAAAATCTAAAATCAATTTTGGGAACATGTATATTCTGGACTAAAAAATTTGCTACCATCGAAAGGAAATGAATTCCATACTTTCCCATCATATATATCAGCATAGATATTACTATCATAATTTCTTGTGCTCGATTGGTCTAACATTTTTTTAAAGCCAGATCTCTGGTACAAGATACTTAATTGTTGTTTAATTGAGGACTTAGGGTATAGCATTTTAGGAATTGCTACCATATTTTTCNGCAAATTAGTCAAAACAGAAGCAAAAAAAGAACAAAGGAGATACATAACAAAATGCATTGAGAAAAGACAACGATATCTACACGAATGCCCAAAACGGATGATCAACAGTGTATTTGAAACTGGGCACAAAAGAATTGTCCTAGACAGAATAGTAGAAAAACTATCTAACGGAGAAATAAATATTATCACAAACCCAGAAGAAGTAAAAACGCAGGTAAAAAATCACCTACACAACTGGACCCTTAACGGAAAAATTATTCCAAAAGAGATGAACGACTTTTGGACAAGACAATACACCCCGAAAGAGCATATCGACGAAAAGATTTACGATGGAGTAACACAAATCATAACCCCCGAAAAAGTGAGTAATCACATACAAATGAGTAGTAACAACAAGGCACCCGGACCCTCTGGGATACCTTACGAAGTCTTCAAACACTTAGGACCAAGCGCGATAGAATGGATCGCAAAGTTTTTTAACGATATTCTTCGAACAGGACAAACACCAAGAGACTGGAGTCACGCCCACGTGACACTAATACCTAAACCTAAGGACTGGGAAGGTCAGCTCGAAATCACGAGACCCATAACGCTTATGGAAACAATGAGGAAATTGTTTACGAAAATAATTAATAATCGACTGGCAAAAACACTGACCGAAAACAAAATATTAAACCCCAACAATTACGTGGGGTTGTCCGGACACAGGTCAAAATCCAAATATCGGGCACCTATCAGGCACCTATCAGGCACCTATCGGGTACCTGATATATTTGAATATCGGGTACCTATAGGGTACCTATCGAGTGCGAATAATATTTTTATATATATCGGGCACCCGATATCTAGGGGTTTTTTTTGTAAATTTTATAATGCACCCGATATGGTAGTGATATTAATTATTATTATTTCAGACACCCGATATTACCTTCAATATCGGGTACATGATAATAAATAGTAATATCGGGTATATATCGGACACCTGATTTATTAAAAATTTTATTCAGGTTTTTCCCTATCAGGCACATGATTTGATATTTTTGGCTTATCTGTTATACAACCTATCAGATGCATATACTTAAAATTCAAGTTTTCTTGCATAAAATCAGATATACTTTAAAGTTTAGTTATTGTTTAATATGCTCATTGTATTAGATAATCTCTTTATTATTAATTAATAAATAAATAAAATTAAAATTAAACATTAAATTTTCGATTCAATGGTATTATTGAAACATAATTATTCTTATTCTTATTCCCCGTCCGATAGTTTATCTTAATGGCTCGACCATATATTCTATGCACTGCAATAATTGAATCTTGACCTTCCTCATAGTATTCTCCATTCCACAACTCAGTATTGGATACTTCAGGCTCCATAAATTTATGCTTAAATCGTATACTAGAGGAAGGCGCATTTTTATACTATTTGATATATGCTAGAAGATGTGTTTTGGGTCCTTTTGGAAGTGTTAGAGTATGTTCGAAGTAATATTGTACCTCCCCAGGATAAATATCACTTGTTCCATCTCTATATGCTTTCCACTTTGCTAATATAATTGCATTATTTTCATGTCGTCCAGTGATCTTGGACCCAAATATTTCATTACCTATTATTAATCGTGCATGTTGGTTCATAGTTACTTCTATACATGCATTCACATCTTTCTTTTTTCTATTATATAATGTTACATACCATTTGCATAATATTTTTTGAACCTCTTTAGGAATACTTACCTTTTCATGTGAAGGTGTTAGCATACGTCCTGGTATATATTCAGTGCCATAGATTTTATTGGACGTGTCATGTCTCAGGGAGATGAAATACTGTAACTCTTCTCTATCAAATTCATTAGTTACAGCTAAGCTGCCAGCAACTTTCTTTGGTGCAAGAAATTTAAGAGAATTCTCCAAGAGACCAGATGTTCATTGACATGAAAGATGATAATCCACAAGCGAATTTTTAAGAACAATTCGCATAAGTTCGGATTCGATCTGCCGATTACTATTAGGATATGAACCTATGAAAAGATTTGTGTTAAAATTTTATTTATTATAATTTTGTACACCCGATATGTGCGGCTTATCTATGTATCCATTTAATCGCTCGTACGGGAATAACCAAAAACTATAAACAGAGCCATAATCCCGTATGCATTCAGGAATATGCATTGATAAATGGATATTACTTGTAATAAATTCAGGCCCATAAGTTCTTTCTATATTTATTGACATATCCCTTAATCTTTCTTGGGCTTCTTGTAGATCATCTTNACACGCCCGAACAAAATGTCCCAATATCTTTCTATTATTATCATCTAACATGTCCCATAAAATTGTTGTTGCATATATCATAATAAAGGTTTTCCATTGGTCAGCAGTGAGCTTTGAAAATCCTTCTCCGATAGCAATTTTTGGAGGGATTCGACCAATATCAGATGGAAGTTGAACGTTATCCATCCTCTTTTGTGCTGTACGAAGTTGCTCAGAATTTAGCTTATTTTCTTTAATAAATATGGATTGAATAATTCATTTTGCAATCCCAAGGAACAAACAATGCATTGGATCCACTACTGCAAATTTGATCGGATCTATGTAAGGGAAACAAAACAATTCAGACCATTGCACTCCGTTTATTTTAAAATGAGCTTCTCTTGTTCCTCTGGTGTCACATTTAAGCCATTCTTGAACATATTGTCTATGTTTTTGGGGGTCTGCAGATTCTGTAATCCATTGTTCATAATTATGCATACCACCATAATGAGTTTTTTTGAACTTCTCACTATATCGGCTTCTTTTCGGGCACCTGTGACATTTCATTACTGCAGATCCATGCCCAAATAACTTTCGTGTAGCTGGAATATCGGAAGAACCTACTAATATTGCAACTCTTATATCGAGCCCATCTTTATTTTCATATGTTTTGGGAACTCTCCATCCCTCCCATAATTCCTTAAGTTCATCAACTATCGGGGATAGGTAATGATTAATTTGGTTCTTATCGGCTTCCTTAGGTCCAGGTAGGAAGCCTAAATAAATAATATTTTCGGGCTTATTTCTTTCTGCCCTTGGAAGATTACATATCGAAGCATAAATAGCACCAGTGCTATGTTGTGTGTACTTAAAGAGTTGGAACCAGTCCAAATTTATTAATAATTCTAAATTCGAGGTAGCAGTTTCTGGACTATACTTGCACGCAAAATTATTTTGGGGTCCCGAAATTGCAATTTCGGGAAAAAAAGTCGAAATAGTTTTTCATAGAAGACAAAATTATTTTACTTAAAATCTGAAATTTTTTGACCACCCAGATTTATTCTTTGATTGAAGATACACATAACTGGGTATTTTTTTTACTTCCATATATAGAATAGATTCTGCATAAATCTCAAAAAGTCGAAATACCTCAAAAATCTAAAATCAATTTTGGGAACATGTATATTCTGGACTAAAAAATTTGCTACCATCGAAAGGAAATGAATTCCATACTTTCCCATCATATATATCAGCATAGATATTACTATCATAATTTCTTGTGCTCGATTGGTCTAACATTTTTTTAAAGCCAGATCTCTGGTACAAGATACTTAATTGTTGTTTAATTGAGGACTTAGGGTATAGCATTTTAGGAATTGCTACCATATTTTTCATATTTCTTTTGAGGGAGGAGAGCTCATTATTGCATAAATTCTTTCGGGAAGGTATTGGATTGTTTGGATATTCTTCATAACGGCAATGCATGATTGCTAACTTATTGTTTTCCATATTATTGCATACAATCTTAGAATCATATAATTTATGACAGTTTGTGCAAACTGCCATCCTTAATTTTGGTTGAAAAATTCCTAACCTTTTTTTTGCTAAAAATAAAGAAGCAGGAAATTCCCAAAACTTAGAATTGTCAATCATCTTAAGGGTATAGTTTAAAAACTTAATTAAGGCCTCCAGGGCCGTATCAAGTATCTGATATTTTTGTTGAAACTTAAATAACCACAAAAGTATCTCTACGTCTAATTTATCTTTTAATTCTACTCCTTCATAGCATTCGTCCTCTTCTTTCAGCTCAGGTGAAACAAAAAAGTTATTATCATCTTTAAATACTTCATCATCCGAATCCATATATTCATTTTCTAATTCTACTTCTACTTCTAATTCATCATCGTCACAAATAATTTCTTCATCATCACATTTTTCTAAGTCGTCAATTAATTCATTATCATTATCTCCTATATCAAACAAAAGTTCATCATCAAATATATCGAGCATCTCATCCATGCGTGGTTCGTGAAATTGATCATTTCTTGGACGAGATGATGATGCCACAACTATTTCTTCATTAAGATCCAACCCTGTAAGCATATTACTTATTGACACGTCTCTATTTAACTTAGGTACATCAAGTGTCGGTGAACTTTTTTTTCTTTTCTTACTATTTTTATTTGATGACGTATCTTCATTCACTTGAGTTTCGTTCACTTAATTAAGAAAAATAAATATTATAAATGTTACACAAGTTAAAAATTGATATATCGGGTACCCGATATGGCTATTTGTCTACCCGATATACGAAGTTATTTCAACAATTTACTTACCTCTATAATTAAACTTTCTTGCTTCGATCATTGCTAATTGAATCTTTTTTTCTTTACTAAATTTCCACATAATTTTATCATTAGTATGCTTTTTCTGGGTCTTTCCTTCAACTTCTTTTCCTTCACAGACCATACAATTACAAATGTATTTGTATTTTTTAGTCATTTTATTCAAAAGATAGGTAAATTATATATTAGTCAAAGTTCTTTAATAAATTTATTTTCAAAAAATGTTCTCTAAAATATTCACATAGTCAAATACTTGCTTTTTTATAATGCGCAAAAATTATTTACAGATGATACGCGTCTTTAAAATTCGCGTAAAGATGATACGCGTCGTCTTAAAATTAGAGAAATTTTATTTAGTTAATGCATTTTTTTATAGTAAATTTTATATTCATAGTTATATGTATATAGTATATATAGTAATGATTTATATTTATTAATATAACAATAGTACTAAATAATTTATATTATTATATTAAAATTAATATGTTACACATTACTCCTCTGATCTGCATATAAGTAAACAAATACCTATTTTTCATTATTTTTCATTATCATTAATACTATCTCTTTCTCTTTAATATGTATAACACCTCTTTGCGGCCTAATTTCTATTCATTTCTTTAAAATACATATAATGTTAACAATACTATACTATACATATACCATAATTTTTATAATGTTGATAATACTATATTATTCTTAATATTGATATATAACACTAGGACCCCGATAAGTGATTTTTTTATTCGTTTCTTTAAAATATATATAATGTTAACAATATATTATTCATAATATTGATATGACCCCGATAAGTGATGTTTTATTTTTTTTNGCCATCCTTAATTTTGGTTGAAAAATTCCTAACCTTTTTTTTGCTAAAAATAAAGAAGCAGGAAATTCCCAAAACTTAGAATTGTCAATCATCTTAAGGGTATAGTTTAAAAACTTAATTAAGGCCTCCAGGGCCGTATCAAGTATCTGATATTTTTGTTGAAACTTAAATAACCACAAAAGTATCTCTACGTCTAATTTATCTTTTAATTCTACTCCTTCATAGCATTCGTCCTCTTCTTTCAGCTCAGGTGAAACAAAAAAGTTATTATCATCTTTAAATACTTCATCATCCGAATCCATATATTCATTTTCTAATTCTACTTCTACTTCTAATTCATCATCGTCACAAATAATTTCTTCATCATCACATTTTTCTAAGTCGTCAATTAATTCATTATCATTATCTCCTATATCAAACAAAAGTTCATCATCAAATATATCGAGCATCTCATCCATGCGTGGTTCGTGAAATTGATCATTTCTTGGACGAGATGATGATGCCACAACTATTTCTTCATTAAGATCCAACCCTGTAAGCATATTACTTATTGACACGTCTCTATTTAACTTAGGTACATCAAGTGTCGGTGAACTTTTTTTTCTTTTCTTACTATTTTTATTTGATGACGTATCTTCATTCACTTGAGTTTCGTTCACTTAATTAAGAAAAATAAATATTATAAATGTTACACAAGTTAAAAATTGATATATCGGGTACCCGATATGGCTATTTGTCTACCCGATATACGAAGTTATTTCAACAATTTACTTACCTCTATAATTAAACTTTCTTGCTTCGATCATTGCTAATTGAATCTTTTTTTCTTTACTAAATTTCCACATAATTTTATCATTAGTATGCTTTTTCTGGGTCTTTCCTTCAACTTCTTTTCCTTCACAGACCATACAATTACAAATGTATTTGTATTTTTTAGTCATTTTATTCAAAAGATAGGTAAATTATATATTAGTCAAAGTTCTTTAATAAATTTATTTTCAAAAAATGTTCTCTAAAATATTCACATAGTCAAATACTTGCTTTTTTATAATGCGCAAAAATTATTTACAGATGATACGCGTCTTTAAAATTCGCGTAAAGATGATACGCGTCGTCTTAAAATTAGAGAAATTTTATTTAGTTAATGCATTTTTTTATAGTAAATTTTATATTCATAGTTATATGTATATAGTATATATAGTAATGATTTATATTTATTAATATAACAATAGTACTAAATAATTTATATTATTATATTAAAATTAATATGTTACACATTACTCCTCTGATCTGCATATAAGTAAACAAATACCTATTTTTCATTATTTTTCATTATCATTAATACTATCTCTTTCTCTTTAATATGTATAACACCTCTTTGCGGCCTAATTTCTATTCATTTCTTTAAAATACATATAATGTTAACAATACTATACTATACATATACCATAATTTTTATAATGTTGATAATACTATATTATTCTTAATATTGATATATAACACTAGGACCCCGATAAGTGATTTTTTTATTCGTTTCTTTAAAATATATATAATGTTAACAATATATTATTCATAATATTGATATGACCCCGATAAGTGATGTTTTATTTTTTTTTAATTTCGCGTTTTCAGATATAAGTAACTGATTTAGCTTTAAAAATCTTTAAATCTAAGGGAAAAGGTAAAGTTCTAAAAAATCAAAATACTTTGTTTTTAAGTATATTTATAAATATATATTATATATATTACATATATTTCTAAACTTTTACATTTCAGCTACATACGAAATAATGCGTCATAAACAAGAATATCACGTAAGTAATATGAAATATTACTTCTTAATTACCTCATATATAATATGTCCGATATCAAAAAATATGATATAATGATTAATAACTTTACCTTTTCATGATGCAATAATTGATTTATCTGCCCGAAAAATACAATATATAAAAAACTACTCTTTCCCTTTCTTTCTTTTTTAAAAAATTATTTTTTTATAAAAAAAATGACGAAATCAAAAAAAAGTAACGTATTCTTTTTGTCCTATCAAGGCACTAAAAAAGAAAACACACAACAAAATATCAAAAAAAGGTAAATTAATTAATTAATTGTCTATTTATAAAATAATAATTATAATTATAACTAATATATTAATTATATTTAATAGATTACGAAACAATTGGAAAAATTTTTACAAAAATGTTAAATAAAAACAAAAAAATTGATGAAAGTAGTAAAAAAATTAGTAAAATTAGAAAAAATAATAAAAAAATTAGTAAAATTAGAAAAAATAAAAAAAATAAAAAAGAATTATCCTCCTCTTCCTCCTCTTCTTCATCCTCTTCGTCCTCTTCATCCTCTTCTTCGCCCTCCCCTACTGCTTCCTCATCATCATCATCACCTTCTTCTGCTAATGAATCTTCGTCATCTTCTGATGAATCTGATGAATCTGATGAATCTGAATCTTCATCATCTGAAGAAGAAAAAAGAAAAAAAAGAAAACAAAAACAATAAAATATTTAGATTCCGGATCATATAAACGAGTTAGGGTAAATTGTTTTTTTTTTGATTTTTTATATTATACATATATCGGGCACAGAATAACTAATACAAATTTATCTAATTATAGAAAGAATTATTTTTGGTTTATAATTCCAAATACAAAACAAAATATCCGATAAAACCAGAACTTACATGAGTGGAACAACGTGATTTTATCATCACAAAACTTTTATCTCGTCTAAGTAAATTAATGAATAAAAAATATACTGTATCAGATACAGATTTGTTAGAAATGATACATACTAGGTGAGAAACTAGGCATCGAATACATAGAACTATAGTAAAAGGAAATAGAAAAATAGAATTAAGGAGACTGAGAAAGAATACTGACATGCAAAAGGTAGGATTTTTATAATAATATATAATATAGCTATCAAGTATAGTATTGATATAATTTTATTTTAAATAGAAGAAGAAACTGAGAAACAGGGCAGCAGAATACCTGTTTCAAGGAGGTGACGAAAAATTGGTCTTGTATCCTCGAAAGGAGGTCAAAAAAATATTAAATGAAACTGAATACCACTCTGAAGAGTGGGAAATGACAGACGAAGAATACGAATATGGTGAAGGTACTATATTTATAAATTATATTTATTATTATTTTAATTTGTAACTAAATCAATTATTAAATTTATAAAACAAGGTTCATTTGAAGATGTGTTTGGCATAATAGATGTTGATGATGACAATAATAATAATAATAACGATGATAATAATAATGATAACGATAATAATAATAATAATAATAACGATGATTATAATAGTAATAATCGCGATAATGATAATCGTAATAACGATGACGATAATAATCGTAATAACGATAATAATAACGATAATGATAATAATCTTAATAATAATTACGATGATGATAATAATAATAATAGTAATAGTAATAGCAGTAATAGAAGTAGAGGTACTACAGCAGCCACTTCTATCACCTCAACGAGACAAAAAACGACATCGATTTATATTAAGGATAAATGGTGGAGATCTGAATCGGTAAGTGATCAAATTAATATATTTTTATACCTATCGGGCATGATATTAATAAATTATATTTTATAGTTAAAAAAATTATTACACAAAAGAATCGATCCAGCGATTGATATTGTGTGTAGCACAAAAGGCTAGAATCAGATTCGAACGCCATAAACAAAACAAAACAGAGGCCGAAATTCCGAAAAGTGCTCCAATTTGGACACTGAGTAGGGAGGCGCTTGAACACTTGAATTGGGTTAACAGAGATATCCCAATTTATGATCCGGACGAAGAAGATAATGATAATAATGAGGAAGAAGATAATGATAATAATGAGGAAGTAGGAACAAGTAGTAGAAAAAGAAAAAGAAAAGGAAAAGGAAAGGAAAAAGAAAAAAAAAATAAAAAATAAAAAAAAAATAAAAAAAAATAATTAGATAGATTTAAATATGAACATTTTATATAGTACAATTGATAACGTTTTATATAGTATATATAATATATTTCATTTATATTTTTTATTAATAAATATAAACATTTTATATAGTATAATTAAAATATATTTCATTTTATATTTTTTATTAATAAATAATGTATTTCATTTTATTATTTTTTATAATAAACTAAAAAATGTGATTATTTCGGGAATAAGAAAGTGAAAAATATATATATATAAAATAAAAGGCACCGATAGGTACCCGATCGAAGAAAAAAAGCCCCCGATATATAGAGATATACTGTGCCCGATATTCAGCAACATACTATACCCGATATATAGATGATAGGTGCCCAATATACAGAAATATACTGTGCCCGATATACAATAATATACTNATCCCAATTTATGATCCGGACGAAGAAGATAATGATAATAATGAGGAAGAAGATAATGATAATAATGAGGAAGTAGGAACAAGTAGTAGAAAAAGAAAAAGAAAAGGAAAAGGAAAGGAAAAAGAAAAAAAAAATAAAAAATAAAAAAAAAATAAAAAAAAATAATTAGATAGATTTAAATATGAACATTTTATATAGTACAATTGATAACGTTTTATATAGTATATATAATATATTTCATTTATATTTTTTATTAATAAATATAAACATTTTATATAGTATAATTAAAATATATTTCATTTTATATTTTTTATTAATAAATAATGTATTTCATTTTATTATTTTTTATAATAAACTAAAAAATGTGATTATTTCGGGAATAAGAAAGTGAAAAATATATATATATAAAATAAAAGGCACCGATAGGTACCCGATCGAAGAAAAAAAGCCCCCGATATATAGAGATATACTGTGCCCGATATTCAGCAACATACTATACCCGATATATAGATGATAGGTGCCCAATATACAGAAATATACTGTGCCCGATATACAATAATATACTATACCCGATATATGGATGATAGGTGCCCGATAAAAAATAAATAATTTAAAAAAAATGACAAAATATCGGTGCCCGATAGATGCCCGATAGATACCCGATATGTACCCGATAGGTGCCCGAACTTCAGGATAACTACACCGTCAATCGGGTGCCCAATATTCCATATTTCGACCAGTGAAAACTTTTCATTTTAATAATTAAATATTAAAATATTAATAATTAAATTTACAGTTAAGAATAATTTATATTTTTTGTATCTGTTTTAAATTCTATACTTTAAAATTAAAATAACTATAGATATTTAAACTTAAATATTTAAAAATTTAATAATAAAGTTTTAAAATTAAATAATTATTATTTTAAATTATTAATTTTCAAATAATAATATAATTATATAATTATAAATAATTGCAAATATTGTAAATATTACAAATATCACAAATAAGTACAGATAATTATAAATATTACAAATAATTTATAAATTATAAAATTGTAAATTTTTTTTAATTAAAATTCGTAATAATTATAATATAAATTATATATGTTATTAAAACTATTAAATTAAGTTAGACATAATTAAAATTAAAAAAAATTGGAATTAAGTTAAAATAAATTTTAATTTTTATTAGTAATTGATATAATTAGTTTAGTCTGATATAATTAGTTAAACAAAAATATTTGTGATGAAATATTTTAAAAAACTTGTAAAAATTTATGAAAGTAATATAAATTTTTTGGAAATTTCTGTCTAATTTTTTATTATGAATATTTTTCTTTAAATTTGAATAACTTTGTGAATATTAATATTAAAAATATAAAATATATATCATTTTGTAATTAATAATAAGGTCATTCTATTTATTTTAAAAATACTTTAGTAAAAAATCATTCTATACTTTATAAATTGAAAAAATTGAAAAAAATATAAAAATTTTTAAAAATTATGAAAACTTGTAAAAATTTTTATTTCCAAAAATTTTCTAATATAGGTAAGAAGATTTGTAAATAATATTTATACATATTATCAAAACTATTGAATTAAATCAGACAATTAAAATTAAAAAAATTAAAATTGAATTAAAGTAATTTTTGATTTTTATTAATAATTAATATAATTAATTAAATTAGACACAATTAGAAATTGAAATTTTAAAAATTGAGTCAAGATCAAATTAATTTTAATGACATATATAAATAATACACAAATAAACTAATTTGTGTTAAAAATTTTGTTGATTTTTGTACAGGTTAAGATTTTTAATAACAAATGATCAAAGTTACCAAGTTATTTAAATTATTTATTATTACTGCTATATTATATCTTATAAATTTTAGATTAAGGATAATATAAAAATATTTTATTCATTAAATTATATTAAAAATTAAATCTTCTTAATATCAAATAATCAAAAATTAACAAAATTTTTGACACAAATTGACTTATCCTATTTGTGTATCATCTATATATATGTTTCCAAAATTGATTTTTGGATTTTTGAGGTATTTTGTCTTTTTGAGATTTATGCAGAATTTATTCTATAAATGAAAGTAAAAAAAGTACCTAATTATATATATTTTCAATTAAAGAATTTATCTGGATAATCAAAAAAATTTCAGATTTTAAGTAAAATAATTTTGTTTTCTATGAAAAACTATTTTGACTTTTTTTTCTGAAATTGTAATTTCAGGACCCCAAAATAATTTTGCATGTAAGTATAATCATCTAAAAACCTTTTTGCCTATTTGCATATTCTTTGCCTATTTGCATATTTCTTGCCTATTTACATAAATTTCCTTGCCTATTTGTACCAAAAGTTTTGTCTATTTTTTTTCATTCAACCTGTAATGTGATTATTATTATTATAACAAGTCATTTACATTTTATTTACTATTTCTATTTACAGTACAACTTTTTTTTATTGCCTTTGTTTATTTTTAGTATTTTTCTAGTATTGAATTTTAAGCTGGTTTGATTTAAATTAAAATTATTATACCTATTTTTGTAGTTACACAAGTTAATAAAAATCAAAATTGTCATTGACTACTATACTAGGCGTAAAAGTATAAATATAACTTTATCATTGAAACTTCATTCATTTTGATTATTTTTACAGTTTCAAAAAATTATATTTTTGTTTATGTTGTCATGTGGTCATGTGGTATGCTGTAATGTTAGTATTATTTTCTTCTTATTATAAAAGTTATTTCCGATGTAAAAAAAACGATTATTTTAAGAAGAAAATAAACAACAATAATAATATTATGCAGTAATCCTTTGTCCATTTAATCCATGCATATATTTTATAAAATAGAAATAACTCAATTTTGATTCAATTGACAAAAAGAAAGAATAATTATTTTGATTATGTGTATGTCTCCCGTGCGATAATTATAATGGAAAAAAAAAAAAACAAAACAAAGAAATTTCCTTAATTCTTTAAAGAATTTTTTTTCAATTTGAAATAACAACAACATAACTAATATAACTAATGTATCTTATAACTAGCTTTTTTGTTTGTAATCCACAAATAAATCTTGAATTTGCTTGTTCCCGTTTTCATTCATGTAAATCATTTCATTGAAAATTTTTAAATTGTCAACTATTTTCGATATACAACTCTCTCACGCATATATAATAAAAGACATACAATATAAATAAAGATATACTGTATATAATACGCACATACAATTTATTACCCCACTTCTTATCTTTAACAATCCGAATTATGTATTATAATGTATCACAAAATTGCATATGTTCATTTTATTTCATCATAGAAAAAAATGAAGATAACGAATAATATTAAAATGATGATGATGATGATGATGATGATGACGATATTTGGATATAAAGATAAGAGAATAGGAGAATGAGAGAACTGAAGATAGATATTCAAATATAGAAATTAAAAGATAGGGAGAGAAGATCACTTTCAAAATAGGTAATGAGAATTGAGTGTATATATAATGTTATTATGTTGTAATCTGAATGTGCGTCATAATTGATTAATTTTTTTTTACCACGAAAAAAAGGCACCTGACTACCACAAAATCAAGTATTTCATGTGTTGTTTGTTGTTGGGAAGTTATTCCGATAATGTTAATAAGAAAAAAAAAAGGTTTCTTATTCTATCATATCTGATAATAACAATAATAACAATAATAATAATAATAATAATGACACGATGGAATACAAGCCACTCACCAAACCATTGTGACATCGCCTGACTGTTCTTGTTAATTTTGGTGTACCACAAAAAAAACGCGTTCACGTTCATTTTAGAACATATAAAAAATGTTTTACATTTTTAATCAAGTGTCCAGGTTGACGAATTTTTCACGCGATTAATTGAATTTTTAATTTTTTGAATGTAACAATACAATTATCTGATACAATTAATATAATCAACACAATTAATACAATTAATACAATTAATACGATTAAAGAATGTAATTGTTGTTGTCAGTTTCTTACTGGAAACTTAAAAACTAATTTAACAGTTAAATCGACTTTTTTTTATCTTTTAATCAATTAATTAATAATTAATTATCACTTATATCAAATAACGATTACATATGTATGTTCTGTATATTCAATGTGTTCAGTATGTTCTGTATATTCAATGTGTTCAGTATGTTCTGTGTTCTTTAAATGTGGGGGGATATGAATAAATGGTCATTCTCGCATAAAAAGCATAAAAGGAATTGGTCATGGGATTGTGTGTTTTTTTTTTGTTTTTATTATTATTATTATTTGATTATTTTTATCGATAGATTGATAATTTATATAGAGAGAAAGAAAGAAAGAAGAAAGAAAGTGATGGTGATGATAAGTAATGACGATTATGATGTGACGATAATGATAAGTGATGATAATGATAAGTGACGATAGAACAACGTTTAACAACATTTTATAGTTTAATATGTATATGTGATTGAGTATAAAATAAATTCAAATATAGAATGAATGAATGAATGAAAAAATGGAAGAAAGAAATTATTAGAAGGGATATAGAAAGAGGAAAAGAGAAGGGGTGACACAAACAATTGTCTAAAATTGCTCAATAATAATAATAACAATAATAACAATAATAATAATAATAATAATAATATAATAATAATAATAATAATAATAATAATAATAATAATAATAATAATAATAATTAATAATATTATTAATAATAAAAAATAAAATAATAATTTTTTGACCATGTGGTGTGACACAACGTAAATAGATTTTGTTGGCTAATAAGATTTACTTAACTTACGCAATAACCACGCGATATGCAACGATGCAGTAAAACATTATTTTTATTGAAAAATATTGGGTATTAAATGAAATATTTTTTTATAAGCGAAATGCACGAAAAATGAAATGTACGAAAAAAAACAGAATAGGTTAAATCATCAAATCAAAATTTTAAATGATGATTGATCATCGATCACGTTAAACAATAATAGTAATAAATAAAATATTATAATAATGATGAAATTTATATAAATATAATGACATCCTTCATTTGTCAAATAATCAATTAAATAATTTTGGTTTAGTTTATTTAGGGTAATAATTATTAATGATTATGAACTTTATTTTTTATTATTTTTAAACAAATTTATAATCCGAATAATCAGAGAATAACTCTAATAGTCAAACAGAATGCAGAATAAATAATTGTGATTGGATAAAAAAATAATAATCGATAAGGTAATTCATTGATATCCTTCAAGAATAATTTGAAACTGGAGCGAGTGGAAAAGAATAAACTGGAAAGTAAACTCGTTGTATATTTTGTATATTTATGTAATGAAAAATTACCAAATCAATAATAAATTATAATAATAGCAAATCAATAATAATAAAGTTCTAACAATAACATAACAATAAACAAGTTTTAACAATAACAATAACAAATTCAACAATAACAAGTTCTAATAATAACAAAAGTTGCCATTTCTAGTTGCAATAAATCTATAACATTATTCAAAGATTTATTTAACTAATTGAGTTTAATGTATGCTAGATATGTACCAATAAAACGCTAGTAATGTTTTGATCTATTCGATAGTCGGAATTTTCATACTAAATTACAGGAAAAAAAAACAAAAATTACGGGAAAAAAGACGAAAATTAAACTTACAAAGAATCAAAAATCACTTGAGGGATTATTTTATAATTTATCCTAATTTATCGTTCAGTATATATGTAGGTGATAAAAGTGTGAGAATTTATTAGAAGATAACACACGGAGATAACACTGAAGATAAAACGGAGAGATAACACAATTCTGGAATCATCTCATCGCGCGTAAAATAAAATAAAAAAATTAGGTAATTTGATAATTTTTGACGATTATTACGACAGAAATGACACAAAAAAAATTTAATTTTTGGCGATTATTACGACAGAAATGACAAAAAAAAAAATTTAATTATAGAAAAAAAATAGAATAAAAGATATATACATTATGATTATTTTTTTGTCATTATTTTTTGATTATTATTTATGATAAATAAATAACAACAACAGCATCTGACTCATAACTCCTAAAATCGACAAATCACATGCATATTTTTTAAGTTTTAGAAAAAAGGAATTGAGAGCGTATATATTAATTGTATTATTAATTTATATTATTAATTATATTATTAATTATACTAAATCATATATATACTATTTTATTTTATATTATTTCATATTTTTTTTTATTTTATTTATTTACTTTATTATTTTATTATTTTATTTATATAATTTAAAGTTTGTACAATTAGAAAATAAAAGAAAAAGGAAATTTCAATAGTTATGTATCGATAGTTACATTGATTATACTTGTTTTATCCATGCCAGATTATGAATAATACTTTGAATAATTATGAGTCTTCATGTAAAGTGTGGCTGCGGGGAGATAAAAGCATTCCACATTTTTCCGTGATTCTTTTTTTTGTTATTCTTTCTTCTTTCTTTAAAAATTTTATTTACTGTAAAAACAAATAAATAATTAATAATTATACAGTATATATATTTTTTTTTCAATAATAATAATATAATAGTAATGGAGACTTATTAAATTTTTTACCTTCTTGACTACATTTTTCGGACTTGTTTTAAAAAAAAAATTATAAAGGTAATTTTTTTGGTTGATTGGTTTTAATTTTTTTGATTGTTTTTTTTGATTGTTTTATGTTGGATTTTTTTTTTATTTTTTATTTTATTTCTTATCAAAAAAGAATTATATAATCATTATCTCTCTCACCAGATAGATATTCCAGATATTCCAGATATTCTAGATATTCTAAATACCTGCAACTTCATGTAAAGAGATAATTACTAAAGATAATATTTGTTTTTTTTTTTTTGTTCTTCATACACATACGCACATACATATTATAGTTTACAGTCATGAAGCGTCGGAAATATTGAGAAATATCGATTCGCTAATAATTGTCTCCCAAGAAGGCAAACAAAAATAAAGAACAACTCTAAACATAGCATTTCAATATATTGTTTTAATAATAATATTTCTACTTTGCCTCAAAAAAAAAGTATTTACACAAAAATCGACTTACTCCGCTTTTTTTCCCTTTTCCACTTCTTTTTTCCATAACTACTTTCTACCATTACTTTCTACTATTATTTACTGTTACTACTGTTACCATCTGTCCATTATTACTACGCCAGTTAATTACAACTTTACTGACTTGTGCTACAAAAAACATTTAAACATTTATAACAGAACCGCAGAATAACTGGATTAAAAAGAATAACTGGATTAATATAAAATAACTAAAATATAATTAGAATAATTAAAAATATTAATAATATAATTATTTTTTTTAATTTTGAAAATTCCTTTAAGAAAGAAAAAAAAACAATTACAACTTTAAAAATAACTTTATTTTTAACAAATTAGGAAATCCCACGAAACTTGGTGAATGTGCGTGTGTCTTGTGGTGAGCGTAGTAAAAAACGGATATCAAAAAAAAACTACGCTTATCATTTTCATATTTGTAATTCCACATAATATTAGCATTCGATATATATATATATATATATATATACATATTCAATATACATCTATCCTCAGTATTCATATTCCATATCCTCAGCATCAATAATAATCTTATTTTAATATATATACATACCCCCGCTGTGCCACCTGACCACCGTGATTGGCAAATTTTTTGCATAAATACAAGTATCCCCCCACTTTCCGATTTTCTCTAATAATTTTTTACTCAAACAAAATATATATATATATATATAAATATATTATTATTATTATTATTGTTGTTGTTGTTGTTGTTCTATCGCCTACACCAACACTAACACTACTATCTCATCAACAATAAAGAATAATAAGAGTAACAACAATAATAATCAAACAACAATAACACCAACAACAAAAACAAAATAACAACCAATAATATCAAATATTCAATATATCGTTATTATATATAATGGCAGCTTTTGAAGACGTATCACATATATACGATATATCTGTAAATAAACTTGCCAACTTTAACACAACTCGGGGAGATAGTGACGGGTTAAGAAAGTTGGTATTACTAAATAACTTTGTATACACAAAATTCGTTGTCCCAGAACAATTATCACCACCAATACCGATACAGATACCGTCACAGCAACGATTTGATCCATTAGAAGAATTATGGTTAGAAGAAGATGTAAAGAAAGATGAAGAAAATTGGCTTGACGCATGTTTAGATGATTGTTTAGATGAAGATGAAGATTATGTTTATATAACGAAACCCGATATTGAGAAATTAATGGCAGCAGATGAAGATGAAGAAGAAGATGATGATGATGGTGAAGATATTATGGATACTGCTATAGATACGGTTATAAATAATGCTATAAATGCTGCTATAAATACTGTCATAAATGAAGATACTATTATGGAATATGAAGAAGGACCTGATGATATAATAATACCTGATGATCATCTTCATTTTCCTTATCTTGATATGATGGTCGATGATGAAAAAGAAGACGACGACGACGATGATTATGAAGAAGATGAAGTAAACACTCCAACAACTAGTTATGAAACAATAATAGAAACAACAGAATCGAATAAAGATGATCATTTAAGTAATAATAATTCTATTTCAGAGACATTAACTGAGAAAGTATTTCATCCATATTGGAAAGATAATAGTATAATATCTCCTAGATCTCAAATATCTTTTCCTTCCTCTTCCCCTTCTCTTCCTTCATCTCCTATTTCACCTCCTTCGATAGAATCCTATCGTCCATTCTTTGATCTTAACAATAAACTTCCTTGTATATTTCAAAAATATCATCTAATTAATGATGATGATTATTGCGATGATGATATTATTATGAAACAACATTTAAATAACAATAATCATAATAGAAATAATCATAATAATCATAATAATGGTAATAAAAATAATAATCATAATAGTAACAAAATTAGTAGTAAAAATAGTTGTGCCATAAATGCCGTCGTTTTAGGTTTGTTAGATTATCATAATCAACAACAACAATCTATTCCTCCTCAAATTATTTCAACTACAAAAAGATCAAAAGATGATTTCGATATTCTCTATTCACTTACAACTTCTCCACGAAATTTAGGAAATTTAGGAAATTTAGATCAGGGTGCTATAATTGATATGTTTAGTATGTTAGATTGGTATACTGCTAACAATAACAATAATAATAATAATAATAATAATAACAATAATAACAATAACAACAACAATAACAATAAGATTAATATGAATCTTAACAATAACAATAACAATAATAAGACTCCTTCATTTCTTGAAGATAATAAAAATATATGGTTCATTGATAGTGCCATAGTAGATGATTGATGACACAAGAAAAGGTTTTCATTGCAATTATTATTAAATATCCATTTCTTTTTCCTTCCTTCTTCCTTCCTTTTCTTCCTTCCTTTTCTTCCTTTTCTTCTTTCCCTTCCTTCTCCTCTCTTCCCTTCTCCTCTCTTCCCTTCTCCTCTCTTCCCTTCTCCTCTCTTCCCTCCTCCTCTCTTCCCTCCTCCTCTCTTCCCTCCTCCTCTCTTCCCTCCTCCTCTCTTCCCTCCTCCTCCTTTCCCTCCTCCTCCTCTCCCTCCTCCTCTCCCTCCTCCTCTCCCTCCTCCTCTCCCTCCTCCCTCTTCTCTCCCATCTTCTCTCCCTTCTCTCCCTCCACCCACTTCCTTCCTTTATTGTTGTTGTTATTATCATTATTATTATTTATTGTTCATTAGCTCACAATGCATTTTATACATATCAAATATAATATATATACATATTTATAAATGTATATATGTGTATATATTTACATATATATATATGAAGTCCAGATGGACTTGATAGTATATAGAAAACTTTATTTTTTTATTTTTACTTTTATTTGATTTGATTTTTTTATTTATTAATGGGACATTGGTGAAATTAAATGACATTACAAAAAAAAAAAAATGATGTAAAATCAAAAGTTGATACAAAAAAAAAGACAATTGATTTTTCTTCTTATTTATTTATTTGTTTTTTCTTTCTTTCTTGATTTTTATATATATTGCTGGGATGGTTGTCAGTAAGCTAGGTTCTTTTTATTTTTATTTTTATTTTGTTTTTTTTGCAGGATATTTCCCATTGTAGTACTTTGTAATATTCATTCGCAGTTAGTAACAAGAACCTACAACTTGAATTTCATAACCAATTTTACAACCAATTTTACAACTAAATTTTGTTACTTTATTACATATAACATATACAGATATCAATACACATATATATACACAGATATCAATACACATATATATCTATTATATAGTCAAAGAAATATATACAAGACATTACTAGACAGATTTTTTTTCAAAAAAAAAAAAAGATTAAATAAAAAGAGATTAATGATCATAATATAACTTTTCGAGGGTTAATAGTTATGCGAATTTTGATCTGAGATAATTTTTTTTTTTTTTCGAAAAATTTTTTCGTGGTCGTTGCTATCGATTTTTTGCATAACGTCATCTAAAACTCCCGTTTTTTTTTTTTTTTAAAAAAAAAAAAGACGCGTATCTACCTATTATGATTATTATCTGTTGTTTTTTGATTTTTTTTTTCAATACAATAACAATTGAACAATAACACCTGATTTTGTGATTGTTATTATTGTTATTTATTATTACGCCGCTTTTTGAATAAAATATAAAATATTGTCATGCGATTTGAAGAGAAAATATTGTCATGGGAATAATCATTTGATTAAATTTAATTTCTTTCCTCATAAAAAGTCATTCAAAGCCATTCAAAGAAGTCATTCATTCGAAACGCCACATTCATCATATCTATCTATTCTATAACATGCATCTATTAAATGTCAATCATAAGATTTTTAAAACGAAAAAAAAAAAAATGTAACTTTAAGTAATCTAAGTAATCTACTCATTTTACGAGAATCAAAATAATTTAGAATTAATATTATTCAAGTAACCCATGTAAGGTAAGATTTATTTATTTCTTCTTTTAGTTTTAACTTTTTCTCACACCATGCATCACAGCCTAAGCATACTGTGTATTCTATGCATTCTGTGNCAGATTTTTTTTCAAAAAAAAAAAAAGATTAAATAAAAAGAGATTAATGATCATAATATAACTTTTCGAGGGTTAATAGTTATGCGAATTTTGATCTGAGATAATTTTTTTTTTTTTTCGAAAAATTTTTTCGTGGTCGTTGCTATCGATTTTTTGCATAACGTCATCTAAAACTCCCGTTTTTTTTTTTTTTTTAAAAAAAAAAAAGACGCGTATCTACCTATTATGATTATTATCTGTTGTTTTTTGATTTTTTTTTTCAATACAATAACAATTGAACAATAACACCTGATTTTGTGATTGTTATTATTGTTATTTATTATTACGCCGCTTTTTGAATAAAATATAAAATATTGTCATGCGATTTGAAGAGAAAATATTGTCATGGGAATAATCATTTGATTAAATTTAATTTCTTTCCTCATAAAAAGTCATTCAAAGCCATTCAAAGAAGTCATTCATTCGAAACGCCACATTCATCATATCTATCTATTCTATAACATGCATCTATTAAATGTCAATCATAAGATTTTTAAAACGAAAAAAAAAAAAATGTAACTTTAAGTAATCTAAGTAATCTACTCATTTTACGAGAATCAAAATAATTTAGAATTAATATTATTCAAGTAACCCATGTAAGGTAAGATTTATTTATTTCTTCTTTTAGTTTTAACTTTTTCTCACACCATGCATCACAGCCTAAGCATACTGTGTATTCTATGCATTCTGTGTATTTTGTTTACTGTATTAGGTAAACATGAGTACCCGAGTGAAGGTATAATGACGTTAGGAAATTTATTATTTTTATTTTTAGGTAACGAATTACGAACCGAGAATTCACGTGTAGGTATTACAAGTTTTATACAGAATTACATTGTTATAATTAATTTAGTTATTACAATATTTTACAATATTATAAAAAAAATAATAATAATATCAATAATAATAATAATAATATCAATAATAATAATAATAATAATATCAATAAATAGAATAAATGATACTGGTTAAAAGAAAGTTATAAATCAACAATTGTAATAAAGAATAAATCAACAATTATTTTTTTCTCAATTTTGTCAATCTAATTGTCATTTTCTTAAAATTTAAATTTATTTTAATAACTCAAATAAATAACTAAATTTATTTAAATTATTCTGTAGCAATTTCAAATATCCCAAGAGATATTCCCTCCCGAATTCTTCTCATTTTTTCTGTACGAGCCTTATCTTTTAATTGTACAGGTGTACGTTCACGTAAATGTCCGTGAGGTCTACCATACACATCTAAAATCTTACGCCATTTTGTTCCCTGTTCCATCATTCCCTTTTCAAGAGTATCCAATTCAAGATTTGACCATTTCTTTCTTCGTTTTTTCATGATATTTCTTCTTGTTGTTGTGGCCGTCGTTGATGTTCTCGTTTGATCTTCACCTTCTCCCTCATCTTCCTCTATTACCCCTTTTACCATCTCACCCTCACTACTAATACTATTATTACTACTACTACTATTGTTATTATGTTTTAAATATGAAAATGGTTTTTGGGATATTTGATTTTTTGTTGTTGGCAATGGATAATAATCATCATCTTGTAAAACAAGATCTAACCCGTTACCTATAATCAATCTAATAAAGAAAAACGTTGTATATCATTAAAAAATAATTTTAAAATATCATAAATATTTCTTTAAATTTCTTTTTTTAAAAAAAATCAATTGATACATTTATGATACACTCACTTGGGTTCCATAAATGGGTTCATCCGAATTCTATTTTTACTATTCTCATTGTCAAATTTATTTGTGTTTTTTACACTTTGTTCGCCTTCTATAAATTTATTCAATTTATTCAGTTTGTTCAATTTGTTCAACTTATTCGAAGTTAAGGGATTCATTTTTTTTTTTTTTAAAAAAAAGAAAGGTTCTAAAATTCAATTGCATTTATTTATTTATTTATCATTGTTTAATTTACATATTTACGCGATCAGCCCATCATGTGAATTTTATCATTGTATACGTATTTTATCTGCCAAATATTCGATTGACCTTTCTAATCGCATTATCTATTCTAACTAACTTTTTTTGTCATAATAAATAATAGTTCAACTTCGCCGATGCATGAATAAAATAAACCATACCTCGTGATATCTTGACGCGATGGCGAAATGATTTGATTCAAATGATATTAGAAACATCTTAGTGAAAAGTCCCTCTAAAGTAAAAATAGTTTTTTAGATATTACTATTTTAGTAAATATCCATTATACCATCATTATGAAGAAATATTGCATTAGGAATTTTTATATATGTATATTTCTACCTTTTTGCAAAATTTGAAAGCTCAATATTTGATATTGAACAAGAATTTTAACAATAAGTAATTTCAAAAGACTCAAAAAAAAACATAGAATAAAAAATTAAAAAAACTTGTAATTTAAAAGTTAAAAAGATTTATTTAAAGTGGTTAATATGTTAATCTTGAAAGATAACTAAGACCTTCATAAGAATTTTAATTAATAATTGTTATTTGATTCAACATTTCTCATAAACTAATTGTAAAAATTGACATATTATTAATATTATACATGTTGTCCAAATTATTCCAAATCCCAAATAACTGTAAAAAAAGTGCCAAATTCAAAATCTCAAATTATTTTACTATGCCAAAAATAATTTGAGCAACATAATAAATATTAGAATCAAGAAATAAAATAAGTTTTATAAGATAAGAAGGTAAAGTTAATAGGCTAAATGTTAGATTGATAAGTTAGTTTAACTTATTTGTATATTATTTACAAATTTTTTTACTTATTTATATATTATTTCAAATCTCACTGTCTATTTACATATTACATATCTCTTTGTGTCAAAAATTTTACCTATTTTTCTTTATTCAACCAGTAAAGATCAAAAAAGTATTTTTTTATTGTTTCAATAAAATTTTATTTCAAATTTATTAATAATAAAAAAACATTGATTCAAATTAATATAATATGACTTTTTTATATTATGAGATATATATTATTTTACTGGTTGAATAAACAAAAACAGACAAAATTTTTGATGTAAATAGACAAGAAAATATATATTTTTTTACTTATTTTTTTGTAAAGATCAAAAAAGTATTTTTTTTATTGTTTTAGTAAAATTTTGTTTCAAATTTATTAATAAAGAACATTAATTTAAATTAATATAAAAGCTTATAAAATATATCTCACATTACAGATTAAATAGATATAAATAAGTAAAAAGATATTACATATCGAATAATCAAAAATTAACAAAATTTTGACACACAAATTGATTACAAATCAAAAATTGATTACCTATTTATATATTATTTTACCTATTTTCATATAATTTACATGTTTCCCTACTTATTTATATATCATCTACAAATCTTTCTGTTTATTTGCATATCTTTCTTATACATGTTTTCAAAATATATTTTAGATTTTTAAGGGATTTCATTTTTTTGAAATTTATGTAAAATCTATTTTATATATATAAATAAATAAAAATATCTAATTATATGTATTTTTAATCAAAGAATTTATCTAAATAGTTAAAAAATTTCAGGTTTTAAATAAAATAATTTTGTCTTCTATAAAAAACTATTTTAACTATTTTTTTCAAAATTGCAATTTCAAGATTTCAAAATAATTTTATGTGCAAATGTAATTTTTTTACTTATTTGTGTCAAAAATTTTACCTGTTTTTTTTTTATTTAACCAGTATATATAAATAAGTAGAAAGATTTGTAAATAATTTACAAATAGACAAAGAAATTTGTAATAATTTACAAATAAACAAAAAAATTTATAAATAAATAGAAAAATTTGTAATTAATTTATAAATAAATTAAATCAATTTGTATCAAAAATTTTATCAATTTTTAATTATTCAATATATACAGTGCGGGACACTTAGAAACGCCAATCACATGACTTGTCCCATTTTTTACTCAAAAATCAAATCAATTTTAAATTGGTCAAAAAATCGATTTTTGCATACTTGCTGAAAATCACGTGATTATCATTACAAAAACGGCCAATCAGCATAATCATTACAATCGTGTTTTCGTATTAAAATTTTATTATTATCAATAATTATTATAATTGTAATTTATTTAAAATTTGTTATTATCAAATTGTAATTTAGTGATTAATCATGTATAATTGTAATATATTAATAATTATTATAATCAATAAATGATTTATTTAACGTTTTATTGCTTGCTATTTTCATTTATAAATGAAGTCAATTCAATTTGTGGAAGCCGCCTATGTAATTTGAATTTCTTGCATGCATATTCTGCTAATTTTCCCGTTAAACCCGCACGGTACAATTCCATATATCGCCATGATTTTCGAGCAAACTTCCTAATTGTAATAATATCGACCGAATCAAGCGCTTGTGGAACAGTTTCTTGCAAGCCGGTCCACGTGTAATCACAGTGATTTCTTGCATAACACTTTGCCGCGCCCCAATACATTTCAATAAAATTAAGTTCGCAATGGAACTTCGGATAAAAAATACTCAAATGACCAGCACCCTCGATTAATTCTACAATAGCTGACTTTTGAGTAACGAAATCTTGCTGAGAGGCCATAATTCTTCTTAAACAGCATTCTACTCGCAAAGGATCATCTGCTGATTTCTTATCCTTACATAACTTGCAATCTAAATTCAATCCATCCTTCCAAAGTCCTCTCTTCTAAGGGTGGAAGGCTCAATTGATATGAAGGCTGGCTCAATAATTGCGCCTTTGGCTAATTAATTTTGCACCAGCTAAATTCTGGCTAAATTCTGGCTCAAAGGCTAATTAAATTGCGCCAGCTAAATTCTGGCTCAAAGGCTAATTAATTTTTTTCTGGCTAAATTCAGGCGCAATTTCTGATTGGCTGGCGCAATTTTGGTCACGTGACAAAAGGTTGATTAGATAAAATTATTAATTAATTTTACCGATATTAATATTTTAATATATTGTTTTAAAATAGCTATAATTTGATCAATTTTAATGTTACAGAAATGAAATATATATCATCTTGTAACTAAGAACCAGATCTTTCGATCTGTCATAGAAATATCATAGTAGAAAATCGCTCCTAGTTACGTAAAATTGATTTGAAATTAAAGCTAAAATTAATTATTTTTAAAAATTTAAAAATAATTATTTAATAAATTTTATAATTGCGCCAGCCAATCAGAATTGCGCCATTATTTAGCCTTTGCGCCAGAATTTAGCCATTGCGCCTGATTGTGCCATGGCTAAATTCCAGGCTCAATTNGCTCAATAATTGCGCCTTTGGCTAATTAATTTTGCACCAGCTAAATTCTGGCTAAATTCTGGCTCAAAGGCTAATTAAATTGCGCCAGCTAAATTCTGGCTCAAAGGCTAATTAATTTTTTTCTGGCTAAATTCAGGCGCAATTTCTGATTGGCTGGCGCAATTTTGGTCACGTGACAAAAGGTTGATTAGATAAAATTATTAATTAATTTTACCGATATTAATATTTTAATATATTGTTTTAAAATAGCTATAATTTGATCAATTTTAATGTTACAGAAATGAAATATATATCATCTTGTAACTAAGAACCAGATCTTTCGATCTGTCATAGAAATATCATAGTAGAAAATCGCTCCTAGTTACGTAAAATTGATTTGAAATTAAAGCTAAAATTAATTATTTTTAAAAATTTAAAAATAATTATTTAATAAATTTTATAATTGCGCCAGCCAATCAGAATTGCGCCATTATTTAGCCTTTGCGCCAGAATTTAGCCATTGCGCCTGATTGTGCCATGGCTAAATTCCAGGCTCAATTGGCTAAATTAAATCTGACTAAATTCCTGACTCAATTCGTATTGCGCCTACCATCCCTACTCTCTCCTTTAATATTCTCTTTATTCCTTTTGGCTTTCCTCGCATGGCTGGATCAGAATAATCATCTTCAAAAATCATTTGTTGAGTTTTCCGTTGCCCATCAATATTGATAAAGGTTGTTGATCGCATTATCGGTTGCTTTCCTCCTGGCCCTAGATTCATTCTTGCTGCCACAAGAGCGTCTTTTGCGTATGCTGCATGGTTTGTACTATTGACAAAGGCAAAGACACTGTTACCGGAGAGAATTACCATGGTCAAAATAGACTAAAACACATGACCATAATATCAAACAACCCTGTACTTTAATAGAATCTATTATATATTAACAGAAATAGTAATATTAATATAATAGTCTTATTTAATAATTAGTAACATTTAACAATAACTAGTAACATTTATTAACATATATTTTAACAAGTCAAATAGTTTTAGTTACACAAATTATAGTAACACAAGTCACATATTCACGTGATATGGTTACACAAATAGTATATAATTATTAACATTTAGCATTAATTAGTAGTACTTAGTATCAATTATTATTACATAGTATTCATTAGTATTAATTAGTAGTATAACATATATTCTATATTTAGTAAGTTATATGGTAAATATAATAGCCAATAGCATTCGTGCACAGTAAGGCACAATAATGGCACAGTAATGTGTTTGCCTAAATAAACCCGCCGTATTCGACTTGTTTCCTATAGCTTTTGGTTGTAGAATTTTGTAAGAAATGAAANATTCGTATTGCGCCTACCATCCCTACTCTCTCCTTTAATATTCTCTTTATTCCTTTTGGCTTTCCTCGCATGGCTGGATCAGAATAATCATCTTCAAAAATCATTTGTTGAGTTTTCCGTTGCCCATCAATATTGATAAAGGTTGTTGATCGCATTATCGGTTGCTTTCCTCCTGGCCCTAGATTCATTCTTGCTGCCACAAGAGCGTCTTTTGCGTATGCTGCATGGTTTGTACTATTGACAAAGGCAAAGACACTGTTACCGGAGAGAATTACCATGGTCAAAATAGACTAAAACACATGACCATAATATCAAACAACCCTGTACTTTAATAGAATCTATTATATATTAACAGAAATAGTAATATTAATATAATAGTCTTATTTAATAATTAGTAACATTTAACAATAACTAGTAACATTTATTAACATATATTTTAACAAGTCAAATAGTTTTAGTTACACAAATTATAGTAACACAAGTCACATATTCACGTGATATGGTTACACAAATAGTATATAATTATTAACATTTAGCATTAATTAGTAGTACTTAGTATCAATTATTATTACATAGTATTCATTAGTATTAATTAGTAGTATAACATATATTCTATATTTAGTAAGTTATATGGTAAATATAATAGCCAATAGCATTCGTGCACAGTAAGGCACAATAATGGCACAGTAATGTGTTTGCCTAAATAAACCCGCCGTATTCGACTTGTTTCCTATAGCTTTTGGTTGTAGAATTTTGTAAGAAATGAAAATTATTTTATAATAAAATTTTATCAATTAAAACTCTAAGAAATAACTTATAAAAATTAACCTGTAAATAAAAATGTTGAAAGTATTTATTTAATAAATTACTTTATTAAATAAACCCTGGAATCTTGGAATAAATAATCTAATATTATAATTAATTAATGAAAAGATTATTGATGTTATGGGATTTATTGCTTGATTGCTTAATTGTATAACATTATAATTCTTGAGTTAATGATAATAATATAACCTGGAACTCTTAAATAATAACATGGAAATAAAGGAGAAGTCAAGATACCGGATAGAGATCTTATAAATAAAGGAATCTAAAGACAACTTAATGAAATAATGATATAATGAACTGATAAATGGAGAGAAATAATCGAATGACGAATAAAGGATACTTGGATATCAAATAACAGAATAACCGATAAATAAACAATGAAAGGTCTGATTCCCTTTCTAAAATAACTGAATCAGTGGTGCCTTCTAATCAACAGTCTTGTACCTATCGGGAAAGGACTATAAACTCCTAAAAGAACCGTTAAGTCACCCTTAGAATTATGTCTTTACCGAAAGGCAGGTGACAACGGCTATCGCATCAGGAAANATTAACATATATTTTAACAAGTCAAATAGTTTTAGTTACACAAATTATAGTAACACAAGTCACATATTCACGTGATATGGTTACACAAATAGTATATAATTATTAACATTTAGCATTAATTAGTAGTACTTAGTATCAATTATTATTACATAGTATTCATTAGTATTAATTAGTAGTATAACATATATTCTATATTTAGTAAGTTATATGGTAAATATAATAGCCAATAGCATTCGTGCACAGTAAGGCACAATAATGGCACAGTAATGTGTTTGCCTAAATAAACCCGCCGTATTCGACTTGTTTCCTATAGCTTTTGGTTGTAGAATTTTGTAAGAAATGAAAATTATTTTATAATAAAATTTTATCAATTAAAACTCTAAGAAATAACTTATAAAAATTAACCTGTAAATAAAAATGTTGAAAGTATTTATTTAATAAATTACTTTATTAAATAAACCCTGGAATCTTGGAATAAATAATCTAATATTATAATTAATTAATGAAAAGATTATTGATGTTATGGGATTTATTGCTTGATTGCTTAATTGTATAACATTATAATTCTTGAGTTAATGATAATAATATAACCTGGAACTCTTAAATAATAACATGGAAATAAAGGAGAAGTCAAGATACCGGATAGAGATCTTATAAATAAAGGAATCTAAAGACAACTTAATGAAATAATGATATAATGAACTGATAAATGGAGAGAAATAATCGAATGACGAATAAAGGATACTTGGATATCAAATAACAGAATAACCGATAAATAAACAATGAAAGGTCTGATTCCCTTTCTAAAATAACTGAATCAGTGGTGCCTTCTAATCAACAGTCTTGTACCTATCGGGAAAGGACTATAAACTCCTAAAAGAACCGTTAAGTCACCCTTAGAATTATGTCTTTACCGAAAGGCAGGTGACAACGGCTATCGCATCAGGAAACTTTATCTCAAAAATCGGAATGGCTTTATTTTTAATCTGCTCCAATAAATGTTCAATTGTCCAATAACCTTCTTGGTTTTTTCCGAGCGTGAGATAACAACGTGATTCTACCGGAATATTCAGGTGGATTGTTGCCTCTTCTTCACTTAGTCGCAGTTGACCACATGCTTCTGAAAGAAATTCACTGACTATAATAGATCTCCCATTACCTTTCTTCCGCAACGGCATTTCTCCGTCTAGTGCCCAAATTTCTCTTTTTCCATTATTTGAATAAAAAACACACTCATCATGAGTAACAAGAATTAATTCTCGCTCATGTATCCCAAGCGTTGGTGAAATTGGCTCCATTGTTGATCCTTCATAACTGGTCATTTGTCGTTCCAAATCCTTTATTTCTTGTAAAAATTTATTTCAATATGTGATGACATCTTTCCGTTCATGGCCATCAAAGTACATTCCTTTTCGGTATTCTTCGAATTTACATCCCAAAATTTTTAACCATCTCCTTGCCGTTTGTAAACCGATCGATTTTTTAGTTTCTCCTAGACCTGGCAAAATAATATTGTTAATATATTCCTTAAATTGAGATAAATTAATACCATTTAATCTTGATTCTTGCCGTATCCATTGTTGACATTTCAATGCAATATCTTCATCATCAATAAAACGTTTGTGTTTTTGGAAATGACCACGATTATCAAGTGGAAATGATTTATGATGCATATAAAATTTGGCTAAAATACGAATTCTTTTACTTTTGTGTGGTTTCGGTGAAATATAAACCATATTTGCGGCCTCCTAACTTGCATTAATCTTGCCACAACCATCACTTAGCCGTATAAAATACTCATAGACAGCCCGCCGTTCATTATATTCTATGGCTGTAAATACCTGTCCATTCTTTAGAAGGTCTTCTTGAAGTTGGGCAATTACTTCATAAAGTGCAATAAGTGTTGTTTCGTCCTCGTCTTGTTCTGTTGAAAACTCCAAATGTGTTGAAGGCACCAAAGACACCGAGTATGTATTTAAAGACCCAGTTGCCAAATTATCTGAAAATCTAACGGTAGATCCGAAAAAACTAGTAATTTTATGAGTTTCCTTGGCAGCATTGATAAGTGTACCGGAGGCACCAAACTTACGATAATAAGTTGTCTTTGGTACACCTTTTATTGTTCTTGCATTTTTTTTTTGGCTCTTTCCATATTAGAGCTGTGGTAAGTAAACGTGTACGTGTCTTCTCCTCCTTCTCGTCACTTCCATTTTCTTCATTTTCCTCCTCTTGGCTGTCAAAATCGGTGTCTTCTGAAATTTGTCCTTCTTGAACGTTCTCTTCTCCTTTTTTATTATTTTTTTGGGCTAACCGTCTCCGTTTGTCATTATAAACCTGAAGAAGCCTGGTATTTTTTCTTTTTCTAGGCATGATTTTGGATTTAAAAAAGTTGGTTTTAGAAACGTGATCCAATTATATCTGTTAAACGTAATCGAAATGCAAAATTTTATTGGTCGATTACGGTCACGTTATCATTAGGATGTGTCCCACCAGCAATCGATCATATTAAAATAGTACATTTTTAAACAACTACTAATCAAAAATGAGCCACTATTTTTTAAAAAGGAGGCTGGTATTTTGTAGCCACACCAATTTACTACAAAATAGTAGCCTTCTTTTTCTTGTACTCAATTTGGATAATAGTCTTTTACTATTTAAAAATGGCTAGTTTTATTGGCGTTTCTAAGTATCCCGCACTGTACTTATATAAAAAAAAAATTAAAAAAAAAATAATTAATTTTTAAATTTTTAATTTTTTTAAAAAATAAATATCTTTACAATTAACTAATATATATAATTTTTTTTTTATTTTAAATAATAATAAATATAGTAACTTTATTTTTATATATTAATCAAATAAAAAAAAATAAATAAAAATTTTAATATAAATAAATAAGAAAATATATAAATAGACAAAAAAATTTTTGAATAATATATAAATAAGTAGAGAAATTTAAAATAATATATAAATAAATAAAAAAATTTGTAAATAATATATAAATAGAAAAATTTATAAATAATATATAAATAGATTAAGTTATATTAAAAATTTTATTAATTTTTAATTATTTAATATATATCAATAAATTTTTTAAATATAAACTTTCGAAATATAGTTGAATTTGTATATAAGCATGGTGTCGGGTCGGCAAAATCCTATAGACAGGTATACTTATGTAAATTAATGATGTCACAAAAAAAAATTACATAAAAAATTATGAATGGATGAAAAAAATAATATGATCAAAATAATGATGATGATGAACGGAATAGAATAAAAAAAAAGATCGAGGTGATGACAAAAAATAAAAATGGATGAATAAAATGAATAAAAAAAAAATAAAGTGATTGAGATGATGATAATATGGTAATAATAATGAACAGCTGAAAAAAATAAAATGATAATGAACAGAATAGGAATAAAAAAGAATTAAAAAAAAAAATTAAAAAAAAGAATAAAAATATAAAAAAAAAAAGGAATAAAAAAAAGAATAAAAAAATAAATAATTGAGAAGATAAAAATGGATGAATGAGTAATTGGATAAAAAAAAATAGTGATCGAGATGATCATGACGATATGATGATGATGAACGATGTCGCGGGTATACTTGCACGCAAAATCATTTTGGGGTCCTGAAATTGGTATTTTGGGGAAAAAAGTCGAAATAGTTTTTCATAGAAGACGAAATTATTTTACTTAAAACCCAAAATTTTTTGACCACTCAGATTTATTCTTTGATTGAAGATACACACAACTGGGTACTTTTTTTACTTCCATATATAGAATAGATTCTGCATAAATCTCAAAAAGTCGAAATACCTCAAAAATCCAAAATCAATTTTGGGAACATGTATAGTCGCNACAAAAAAATTTTTGAATAATATATAAATAAGTAGAGAAATTTAAAATAATATATAAATAAATAAAAAAATTTGTAAATAATATATAAATAGAAAAATTTATAAATAATATATAAATAGATTAAGTTATATTAAAAATTTTATTAATTTTTAATTATTTAATATATATCAATAAATTTTTTAAATATAAACTTTCGAAATATAGTTGAATTTGTATATAAGCATGGTGTCGGGTCGGCAAAATCCTATAGACAGGTATACTTATGTAAATTAATGATGTCACAAAAAAAAATTACATAAAAAATTATGAATGGATGAAAAAAATAATATGATCAAAATAATGATGATGATGAACGGAATAGAATAAAAAAAAAGATCGAGGTGATGACAAAAAATAAAAATGGATGAATAAAATGAATAAAAAAAAAATAAAGTGATTGAGATGATGATAATATGGTAATAATAATGAACAGCTGAAAAAAATAAAATGATAATGAACAGAATAGGAATAAAAAAGAATTAAAAAAAAAAATTAAAAAAAAGAATAAAAATATAAAAAAAAAAAGGAATAAAAAAAAGAATAAAAAAATAAATAATTGAGAAGATAAAAATGGATGAATGAGTAATTGGATAAAAAAAAATAGTGATCGAGATGATCATGACGATATGATGATGATGAACGATGTCGCGGGTATACTTGCACGCAAAATCATTTTGGGGTCCTGAAATTGGTATTTTGGGGAAAAAAGTCGAAATAGTTTTTCATAGAAGACGAAATTATTTTACTTAAAACCCAAAATTTTTTGACCACTCAGATTTATTCTTTGATTGAAGATACACACAACTGGGTACTTTTTTTACTTCCATATATAGAATAGATTCTGCATAAATCTCAAAAAGTCGAAATACCTCAAAAATCCAAAATCAATTTTGGGAACATGTATTGTCGCGGGTGTACTTTCCTACATCCCACTTACGGTTCTTTTAAGGAGTTTATAGTCCTTCCCGTTAGGTACAAGACTTTTAGTTTGGTTATTACTTTACTTTTAGAAGGCACCAGTTAGTTTTTAGTTAGAACTAACAAACTAATCATTCTTCCAAGTTATTATAACTTCGTAACTTTCATTAATAACTTTATTATTAATAATTACTTTTATTAATAACTTTATTTATTAATAACTTCCTTTAATAATAAATCCTTTTATTATTAATCTTAGAACTTCCTTTATTACGAACTTCCTTTATAGATAACTTCCTTATAATTCATACTTTAGATACTTCCATCTTTTATTAAAGATATCATCTTTAATTCATTAGTACTTCCTTTATTAAATAACTTTTTAATAAACATTATATCAAATAAATACGATAATAAATCTCTTTAATTATTTTTATTTAATATTTATTAATATTTTATTTAATGGTCACTTCCTAATAATACAATTATATTTTTATAATTATAATATTATTTTCAACTTCCTTAAGTTTAGAAAACTCTGAGCTAAAAAGCTAAACTGCTAAAAAGCTGAGGGAACTAAGTCGAATAACATCAGGAAATTTTAATAGGCGTAAATTTACGGAAATTTAACATGGCGTAAATTTCCGTCATATTACGGGACCTACGGAAATTTTCGAAAATATGACGGAATACTGACGTTAATATAAATTTCCGAAAATTTATTGTGTAATAAAATTTCGAAAATTTTCGGTATAATAAATTTCCGTAATTTAGATATTTCAAAATATTTTCGAAGCTTTTCGAAATAATCTGCTTGTTTTCGTTTCATTTCATTTTATTTTTTCAAAATTTTATATTTCACGATAAACGTTTATTTTTATTTATTATTATTTATTATTATTATTTATTATAAATAAACAAAAAAATTTATATACAAATAAAGAAAAAAATTATTCTTCATTATTATCATTATTGCTACTTTCGTTATTTGATTCATTTTTACTTTCATTACTTTCATTTTCACTTTCATTTTCACTTTCATT
>PQFF01000103.1:469919-510511 GCA_003547095.1 Diversispora epigaea | reverse complement strand
ATATTGATATTATTATTTCTGTTGTTATATAATAATTTCTGTTAAAATGCAGGGTTAATTAATATTATGGTCATGTGTTTTAATATATTTTGACCGTGGTAATTCTCTCCGGTAACAGCGCCCAAGTAGTATCACAGTGATAACATGTAGCTGAATAGTATCCATTTCTTTGATCATTGTCTTGAATAAAGTATTTCCATACTTCATCAAATTTCGCGCCTCCGGTTTTAGTCATTTTAAAATTTATTTTTTTTTCTGTGGTTCATAAAATATTTATTATGATCTAAAATATGATTGGCACTATTACGTGGTACCAACTTCTCAATTATTTCGATAATAATTATTAAATAATTATTATCGGAATAATTATTAAATAATTATTATCAGAATAATTATTAAATAATTATTTCGAGAATAATTATTCCGATAATAATTATTAAATAATTATTTCAAGAATAATTATTTCGAGAATAATTATTCCGATAATAATTATTTAATAATTATTATCGAAATAATTGAGAAGTTGGTACCACGTAATAGTGCCAATCATATTTTAGATCATAATAAATATTTTATGAAAAAATAAATTTTAAAATGACTAAAACCAGAGGCGCAAAATTTGATGAAGTATGGAAATACTTTATTCAAGACAATGATCAAAGAAATGGACACTATTCAGCTACATGTTATCACTGTGATACTACTTGGGCGCGTGGAAAGCCAACAGTTATGAAAGCACATTTAGCTAATATTTGTAAATCATGTCCTGAAGATATAAGTAAATATTGGAGAGATAAATTGGCGGAACAAACCATTAATTATACACGTACTTCAAAACAATTTAATCTACCCCACAATCAAGCTACAATTACTCAACATTTTAGTTCAAATCAGCCACTTCCTTTACAAGTTAATTCACGTTTAGATAAATCATTAATAAAAATGTAGATAATAACAGGTGTACCTTTTGAAATTATAGAAAATCCATTTACAATAGATTTTTTAAAAGAGTTAAATCCGGGATATGCACCTCCTTCTCGTACAACTCTTTCAGAACGATTTTTAGATGAGGAAGTTGCTCGAGTAAATAAATATATAGATCAAGAGTTGGAAAATGCAGAAAATCTCACTTTAGGTAAATATTAATTAATTATATTAAAAATAAAAATAATTATTATTTGTTATTAAATAAAATTTTATTATTTTAGTATTAGATGGGTGGACATCTATTAGATCTGATTCTTTATACAACTTTATAATTATTACATCTGAAAGAAAAGAGTATCTTATTGCTCTTAAAAATTTTTCCAAAGAAAGTCATACTGGTGAAATGCTAGCTAATGAAATTGCAATAATTATTGAAAAAATTGGCAGTGAAAAGTTTGCAGCTGTAGTAACAGATGCTGCTNCTAATTGTAGAGTTGCTCGAGAGAAAATACAATTTTCATATCCTCATATTTGGAATATTCGATGCATTGCACATGCATTCAATTTAATTGCATCAGATTTAGTAAAATTAGATGCAATAAAAGAATTTATTACAAAGTGCAACAAATTATGTCGTTTTTTTCATGACTCTAATAAAAGCAATGCATATTTAAAACAAGGCTTAGCGGAAATAAAAATCAAGTCTGAGAGATTAAAAACATGGATTAAAACTCGTTGGGGATCACTTTATTCAATAACAAATTCTATTTTAAAAGTACAACCTGTGTTTGACTGAGTATTTAATAATTTATTTTTTTATTTTAATTTATTTAATATTATTTAAAAATTAATTTTATTTAAATTATATTAGATTTTAAGTGAACATAGTGAAATAATTACAAATTTAGAGATAATACGTATACTTAAAGATGAAGAATTTTTTTCAACATGTAGATTTATTCGTCATATTTGGGAACCAATTAAAGAGAGTATTAACAGAGTTGAGTCAAAATCAGTAGATCTTGCAGATTGTTTTATTTTTTTAATTAAATTAGCTGTTGCTATACATCAAATTTCTAATCTGAATCNATTCAAAAGAGAAGCAATAATTATTTTTAACAAAAGATATGAAGAATTTTTGCATCCAATTTATACATTAACTTATTTTCTTCATCCACATTATAGAGGTATTTTTATTATTATTTTTTTTATTGATTTATATTGATATTTTTATTATAATTATATAATATATTATTATAATTTTATATAGGAAAGAGTCTTAAAGATAGTGTATTTAGAGAAATTGCTTTGACTGCTGTTCAACTTTGGCAAAATTTAAGACATTCTGATAATTTATGTAAAGAATTATTATCACAATTAAGGCGTTATGAAGCAAAATTAAATCCTTTTGATCTTACATATACTGAAATAGATACTCCTCAAGTTTGGTGGGGATCTATTAAAAAAAAACCTCAACATTTAGTACAATTAGCAATTAGACTTTTTTCTATAACTCCTTCACAAGCTAGTTGTGAACGAAACTTTTCTACATTAAAATGGCTTTTGGGTGATCACAGAACTAGAATGAATATTACAAAATTAGAAGGAATGACAAAGGTTAGATCATATTATTTATCTAATATTTGTAATGAACTTAAATATTATGGAAAAGAATTAACTGAAAATGATATAAAAAGTGTAATCAATAATACAAATATGGGAGATATATTAGAATTAGATGATGAAGAAAGTGAAATAGATATTAATAATAATATTTTAAATGATAATAATAATAATTCTTTAATTATTGGAAATATTATTGATTTAAATAATTTTGAAAATGAAAATAAAATATCAGATGAAATTAATGATAATTAAATAGGAACTTTAGATTATAATCCTGAAGATATAATTAATAATTTTTTATTTGATGAATTAAATAAAACAAATAATAAAATGGAATTAAATAACAGAAGTGATGAAATGGAATTAAATGAAAGAAATGATGAAATGGAATCAAATTAATTAGTTTATTTTTTTTTTTTAATAATTTCAATTTAATATTTTAAATAATATAATAATATAGTTTAATTTTAAATAATAATAATTAATTAATAATATTAATAATTAATATAATAACTAATAATATAGTAATAATAGTTTAATTTTAATTATATAATATAATAATTAATATAATAATATAATAATATAATAATAATAATATAATAATTGGTAATATAATATAATAATATAATAATAAATATAATAATTAAATACATATAATAATAATTTACTATTTATTTTAATTATATTAATTNAGTGAAATAGATATTAATAATAATATTTTAAATGATAATAATAATAATTCTTTAATTATTGGAAATATTATTGATTTAAATAATTTTGAAAATGAAAATAAAATATCAGATGAAATTAATGATAATTAAATAGGAACTTTAGATTATAATCCTGAAGATATAATTAATAATTTTTTATTTGATGAATTAAATAAAACAAATAATAAAATGGAATTAAATAACAGAAGTGATGAAATGGAATTAAATGAAAGAAATGATGAAATGGAATCAAATTAATTAGTTTATTTTTTTTTTTAATAATTTCAATTTAATATTTTAAATAATATAATAATATAGTTTAATTTTAAATAATAATAATTAATTAATAATATTAATAATTAATATAATAACTAATAATATAGTAATAATAGTTTAATTTTAATTATATAATATAATAATTAATATAATAATATAATAATATAATAATAATAATATAAATATTTTTAATAATAGTTGCTGGAAAAACTTCGGGGAATGAGGGGTGGAATCGCTTTCCGAGTCAAATCGGCAATTTTTAAAATCTTTGGGAAATCCCAACTCCCTCGCATTGATTTCCAATCCTCCCCGGCGGAGATTAATTCATGGAAATCAGATCAAAGAGTCTGACATGCTTACCGCAAGCTCTTTGACATTTTTTCTGAAGACCGCACATACATGCAGGTTATTTTAGAGAGAGTTTGAAATCTAAGAAGAGGATTTCCAATATACACATTGCATGGGTGTCGCAATCGCTCAACTTTTCTTGAATCCTGATGTCAAGGGGATTATGATTTCTGAAAATTTATTAAAAAAACAAATTAAAATAAATTTTGTAAGTATATTATTAAAAATCGTAATATTACGTTATAAATAATTTTTAATATAATTTTATATTTTTTAGCAGAAACTTCAACAAAAATGGCCATTAAGGCCTGAAGAAGGGGAGTTAGATGCGGAAGAAACTTCGGAAGAGGAATCTGAAGAAGAAGAAGAGGAGAGAAAAAGTCTGAAAAGGAGAAAAACCTTACAAGGTCATGTTCCTTCTCCCGGTCGTGCTCCTTCTACTGGTTGTGTTTCTCCCCTTTTAACTTCTCCTTCTCGTCTTCTTCTGGAATATTTCGATACTGAAGGTGAAGGTCGACAACATGCACGAGAAGTTCTTCAACGTTTACCAGAAGGTTGATGAGAAAGTCGTCGACAACATTCCCAAGAGGGTTGGCGAGAAGGTCGACAACGTTCAGGAGAAGAAGAAGGTGATACAACTGGTAGTGATACAGAACGTGCTGAAATTGTAGCGGAACAATAGAAATGCGTCATATAACGCTACACAATTTTTATATTATTTAATATTTTTTATTATAACATTATTATAACATTATTATTATTTATTATTATTATTTATACATTTATTATTTATTATCTATTTATTAAATTTAAAATAAAAATTTATTAATTATTATCAATAAAACGTGGAATAATATATATTATATCGTTTATTGCTTCTATTTCTATTAAATTAAATATATTTGTTTTTTCTAATAATGGGCATTCGTATAAATATGGATTTACTGATGATGTGAAATCATACCACTGCATGAATGTGAGATGCATTGGTTCTTCATAATTCATTATTATTTCAGTTATTAAAAGAACCTATTTATAAAATATTAATAATAATTAAATATTCATCATTATTTCACAAGATATTAATTTTGATCTTTACCTGAGCAAAGCATACACCATTATCTGATATGTATTCAAAGATTTCATCTGCATTCATTTCAACTGCAATATTACTAAATATAAGTTTTTTATAGAATTTATTTGTAACACGCATTATTGAACCAAATTTTAACGTCACACTACCATATATATGAAATATCATATCAATTTTTTCGTGTTCAGATAGATTTTGATAATAGATTTCTAGATATATATCTAAACACTCCAAAAATTTTTCAAAGCCAAGTTTCATTTCTTTTTCGAGGTCCGGGTCATTCATTCTTGTTTGAATATAAATTTTAGCATTTTGTATACAAAATTCATATAATTTTTTTGAATATTTTAATGCTATTGGGGTTTTTGGTATTTTTTTTGAGGAACTTTCTGTTATGATGGCTTTGCAGCGAATCTAAAGAAAAATGTGTTAATATAAATTTAATAACGTTATATAACGATTTTTACCAAAAAAGAATACTTACAATTTTTATTATTTGTTTTTCAATTTCTTTTTTATTTGTTAATTTATAAAGCTTTTTGACATAATCTTTATGGAGGCTTTCATATGTTTCTGTTGTATACCCATTAATGACACCAAATTCACGAATTGAAGAGCAAATATGGAACACCCACGAATGTAATTTAGAGAATTGAAGCTCAGATTTTGAATGTTCTTTAAATAGTTCAATAAAAAGTTTTGCCCATTCATTTATTGATTCCTGAAATTATTTAGAAAAAATTTTAATAAAAATCGTTATACAACGAATTAAAATATTATATAAAGATATATATTGTTACCTGCAGAAGAGTTACATCAGATTCTTCATAATTTTCTTTTCTTGATAATAAATACATTTTGTTCTATTTTAAATATACTTCAGTAATTTTGTTATTTTTAATAAAATTCAGACTTCCGGAATCTTCGTAGAGTTCGTCTACAATAAAAATCATTATTTTCATAAGGCTCCGATATCCCGAAGCGGTAAGTAAGGTAAGATGTAAAAAACTGTTGAGAAACGATTTTAGATCTTTATAGTGGGAAATTAATTTAACGCGATTATTCATTTCATCGATAACAGATTTTCCACATTGTTTATTAATTAAAATTTTTGTAAAGTTTAATTGATGTTGGAAAAAGCCAAGATCAAGGTGATGCATTCTATCGGGTACTGTAGTGGTATATATGTTGATATTCCTATTAAATTTTAAATTTTGATTAATATTTTTATTATTTTATTTAAAATTATAAAATTCCAAATTATAAAATTCCATACTTACGGGACACTCCAAAAAAAATTTCGTACGTTTTCGATACTAACGTTTTTTCCCGTATTATTTTTATAATATAATTTCATATTATTGTGAGATCTTGGTTCTATTTGATTGCTATTTAAGTTTATATTTGATAAATCTTCCTTGGAAACGAGGCAAAAATAACAGAGGTAATTTGATTTCGTTGATTTATATATTAATGCAAATGTGCATGCTTCGGGCCAGTCAGAAATTATTATAGAAATTCTAGGGAAACACCAAAATATACTATTATTTAATTCTAATTCTATACCATTATCGTCATATAACAAAGACAACAAAAATTTGAGAGATTTATGAAAAGTTCTACGGACTATATTTTTATGTTCTTCAGATATTTTTTGAGTATCATCTTTTGCTTTTATAATAGGAAGATATGCTAATAATTGTTTTACATCTGGTTTATTTCTACGCCATGTTATAATATTGCCTATAGTTACAAAAATTGGATGCAAGATATTTTTTCCAAGAGAGTCAGTTGTTGAAGCGTCAGAATATAATATGATTGATAATAGATATGAACCAGTTGGTAAAGTTTTTTCAGTTCGTACCCACCAATTGGAGGTGTATTGTTCATTGTAATTTCTATTATTATTTGTCTATAAAACGGTATATAACGTTAGAAAATAATAATTTATTATATTATATTGTTAAAATTAATTACTTGATCATTTTTAAAATTAAATGTTATATATTTATGTATATCTTTTATTGATAAAATGTTTTTAATACAATTTATTATAGGCTGATAATATATGATATAATCTTTGTTATTATATTTTAAAATTACTTTTTCTTTGTTTAATAAGTTAATTAATTTCATCCTATCTATTAGTTTTCTTCCTTGTTCTATGTTTTTGGAAAAAGGTGATGTTGGTAGGTTTGAATATTTATTAAAAAAACGTATTATTGCGTTTCCGGCTTTATTATTTAGGTTATGTTAGATAATTAATGTCATTAAATCAGAATAGGTATTGTTTGGAAATTTTGGTATGGTTTCAGTTTCTTCTTCTGCTAATTTGGATTCTTCAGATTCGTTGAATTCATTATCAGTTTTATCTGATTTGAATTCGGTTTTATTAGATTCAGATTCAGTTTTATCAGATTCAGATTCAGTTTCATTAGATTCGAATTTAGATTCTTCAGTTTCAAATTCAGGTTCTCTGGATGCGGGCTCTTCATATTGTATAGATGCATGTTTCTCAAATATTAGACTATCAATATTTTGCAGACGTTCATCTATTTCAACTTTATAATTTATATTGGTTACATATATTTGATAATAATCGAAAGATTATAATAAGAAATTTTCACACACCTTGTATAATGTCACTGGTTTCGTTGCTTCTTGAACTAAACATAGGTTCATCATCCGATATATAAATTATTTCATTATTTCGATTATCTTCGTTATTATCCTATATAAATAATGAATTATTAAAAAATTAATAATATTATATAACAAATTTTATGATATTTCATTAATATTAATTACATCTTGCTCAGGCGTAATTATATCAAATTCATTTTGAATTTCTTCAGAACTACTAGAACTACTTGAATCATAATTTTCAGAACATCTTTTTACATGCTGACTGTAAGCAGAACGGCTTGAAAGAACACGATTATAAAATGGACATTCAAAAGCCATTGTTATCATTAAATGAATAATTGAAAGGAATGATTAATAAAATGAATTGAATTTGGTTCATTTAAATACTTTAATGTTATAAATTATAATCATTNCGAAAGATTATAATAAGAAATTTTCACACACCTTGTATAATGTCACTGGTTTCGTTGCTTCTTGAACTAAACATAGGTTCATCATCCGATATATAAATTATTTCATTATTTCGATTATCTTCGTTATTATCCTATATAAATAATGAATTATTAAAAAATTAATAATATTATATAACAAATTTTATGATATTTCATTAATATTAATTACATCTTGCTCAGGCGTAATTATATCAAATTCATTTTGAATTTCTTCAGAACTACTAGAACTACTTGAATCATAATTTTCAGAACATCTTTTTACATGCTGACTGTAAGCAGAACGGCTTGAAAGAACACGATTATAAAATGGACATTCAAAAGCCATTGTTATCATTAAATGAATAATTGAAAGGAATGATTAATAAAATGAATTGAATTTGGTTCATTTAAATACTTTAATGTTATAAATTATAATCATTATTTAATGAAATTTAATATTACTTGAAAATTACTCATTTATTATTAATTTAAAATGTAATACAACGTTATATGTTAAATGATTATCATTTTTTTTCTAATATATTAAACATTTATTTAATTAAAGATAATGAGAATTCTTCAAAAGGAAGTTCATAAATCATAAAATATTCGTAACATATTTATTTGAAAATAACATAACACCTCAAACAAAGAAAGAAAATGCCATGAAATAAGTTATATAGAAGGAATTTAATTTATAACATGATACTCCTCACTACATTAAAGGAAGGAACTCCATATGTATATTTTATAAAAGGAATAGATTATCAAATCGGTGAGAAAATCAGATTAAAAATAAAATATTCTGTATTACATATAAACCATTGTTTGTACTATTATGCAGATTTATATATGCATGATCAGGAATGATCTGCATTATCGATTAATCAAATGATAAAATACTATTTAAACCCTTATCTTATAAAGGTTATTTACTTACCACAAAAAATGAAGGGATAACTTTAAGTGAAAAATTTCGAACTAAGTTTCAAAATTTTTTATCTTATACACTCATTTAATAATTATTTTTTTTTTGTTTCACTTTCATAATTTTACAATATGATGTCAAGTAATTACAAAAATCCTTTATTTACATTATGTATATTAAATATAATAAAAAAATATATTAAATTTTTCATCGAAAAAAAATGTTATATAACGTAATATTCTCGATTTTTTTTTGCTAAAAATCCAATTTCAAAAATACTTTTTTTTTAATTTTCAAAAATTTTTTTTTTCAATTTCAACTAACTACACCAAAAAATATATCATACATACTATACATGTTATCAAAACTATTGAATTGAGTCAGACGCAATTAAAATTGAGAAAAATTAGAGTTGAGTTAAGGCAAATTTTGATTTTTATTAATAACTGACGCAATTAGTTGAGTTAGACTATACATGTTCCCAAAATTGATTTTGGATTTTTGAGGTATTTCGACTTTTTAAGATTTATGCAGAATTTATTCTATATATGAAAGTAAAAAAAGTACCTAGTTATATGTATCTTTAATCAAAGAATATATCTAGGTGATCAAAAAATTTCGGGTTTTAAGTAAAATAATTTCGCTTTCTATGAAAAACTATTTCGACTTTTTTCTCCAAAATTGCAATTTCGGGACCCCAAAATAATTTTGCGTGCAAGTATAAATCAGATGCAATTAAAAATTGAAATTTTAAGAGTTGAGTCAAGGCCAAATTAGTTTTGACGACATGTATAGCACATACATGGAGATATTTTAAAAAGAGAAAAAATAATGGTAAATATAAATATTTAATTTATTTGTTAAAGAAGCGGGGATAAAGAGTAAAATAATATATTATTTGAGATAAAATAATGTCAAAATATAATTTAAAGAAGAGAATATAATAATATATATATATATATAACAAAATGTTTCATTATATATTCAAAATGTAATAAATAAAAGTATATTTTATTAATAAGCCACGTAATACAAGAAAATCCAAAATCAACAATAACAATAAAGAAACAACGGCAACATCATCAACGTCAGTTTCAACTCCTACTTCGGCATCAAGATCAATAGCAACAACAAGATCAACTTTAAAATTAACATCAAAATCAATCCCAACAAAATCAAAATCTTCCGCTTCAACTCTTACCACATTAACTCCAACTGCATTGACTCCAACTGCATCAACTCCTACTGCATCAACTACTACTGCATTAACTACTACTGCATCAACTACTACTGCATCAACTGCTACTGCATCGACTACTACCACATCAACTCCTACTGAATCAACTCCTACTGTATCAACTCCTACTGCATCAACTCTTATTGCATCAACTCAATCTGCATCTTTTCCAATTTTCAAAAGAAAATCCCAATCATCATCTTCATTGGATGAAGCTAACGAAAAAAAGCAAACTAATAAATTTGAGAGTAATAAACGTTATATATCAGTTTTGAAAATAATTAAATATATTATAAGATAATTAATGTTGAATTTCTACAATTTAGATGAAAAAACAAATCAAAAAATAATGAATACACTACTAGAAATAAAAAAAGACATAACTGAAATAAAAAAAGACATTACTGAAATAAAAAAAAATGGAAATGATTCAAATAATTTGAAAGAACAGAAGAAATCGGAAGAATTATATTTAAATGTAAGAATTTTGTTATACTTTATTTTCTATATATATAAATAAAAATTAATTATAAATATTTTTTACAGGAGATAGCCAATATTGTATCAGAACCATTTATAGAAACGGATATGTACCCAGATTCAAAAAAATTAAAAAAAGAAACAAGGAACTACATAAATTCGACCAATCCCGGATTTCTTACAAAATATTCGGAAAAAAGATGAAATTCGTATTTTGAAAAAAGTATTCATAGTAAGGTATATAATTTAATTAATAATTTACTTTATATTAAATAACATTTAATAAAAAATGACGTTAAATAACGTTTTATAATATAGTTGCTATTGAAACTTCGATCAAAGAGGGGCAATATTGTTGCCAAAATTAAATCGTCAATATTTTCTACCTTTGGCGAAGATTCATTACCAAGTATTAATACCAGCGCGACAGAAAAAAAAATAATGGATTGGAAAAAAAAAGAAGAAGTTAGAAAAGCATTCAAAAAATTACATAAAAAGATAAATGAAGATGATGATGATGAAAAACTAACATGGTGTAATAGAATATTACAAAAAGCTTTTACAAATCCCGTTAAGAAAACAAAATACCTCCTTGCGTTTGCTGTAAGAGTAAATGAAATAACTTTTGATCCCGATAATGGAGGTATACAAATAAAAGACGTAATCATGAAATCAAAAATCAGAAAATATATAGTAAGTTTTATTTAGATATTAATTTATTGAAGACATCAGAAAAACAAAAAAAAATGTTAAATATCGTTATAATTTAGGATAAAATCGAAAATGGAAATATCTATATTTCATCATCAGAATCAGAATTATCCAGAATTCGAAAAGGATAACAATGACAATATGAATGAAGACAACGAAGATGATGGTGTAATTTATATTGACTCTAATGAAGAAAACGATATAAATTTGGACGAATACAATATAGATGAAAGCGATATGGAATGAAAAATGATGTTTATTACTTTAATATTTTAAAAAATTCATAACGAAATAATATTTTTTTATATATTTCATGTAATAATTATAATAAAAGTAAAATAATAGTTAATAAAAGAAAATAATAAAGATTGAAATTAAATTTTATATTCAAAAAAAGTGTAATTTTTGAAAAAAATGAATAAATTAAATTAAAAAACGTTATTTAACGATAAATTTAATAAAAAAATGCAAATAAACATTAAAGCAATTAATCCGACATTCTAGATCACAATAAATACGTTCTGCTCGTCTATGTTATTAAACGATACTTTAAATATCATTATATATCGTGTAAAAACGAACATTTCGTACCGTACTGACTAACGATAATAAACATCGATATACAACGTTATTAATACGAAACGTTCGTTATACATTCTAAAACGGCGATATATAATGTTATATATACACCGTTCATTAAACGTAGTATAAATGGTACGTATTTATAGCGTACTAGAACGTTACGTTCTAGTACGTAGGTGTCGTTCTAGAACGCAATACGAATGTTCCGTCCATAGAACGTTATATAATGTTATATAAAAATTACTGATATGAATAGTTAATCATTAATAGTATGTGATCAAACTTAAAACTTTCAAACTATCATATAAAAGTCACATGATCTTCATGTTTGAAAATTGAATAAAGTACTGATTTTACAAAAATTTACTCTTTATCTTTAAATATCTTTTTGAAAATTGATCGGAGCTGGCTGAAATAATAATAGAAAATATAGAATTAATTATAATAAAAAATAGTTACTATGATGATTTTTGGAATTATGAAGTAGAATTTCAACTTTAAATAAAAGCAAAATAAATAATAATTTTTTTTTAAATTTGTAAAACTTGTTTTTACTAATTAACATCAAAAACATTACTAAGCAATTTCAAAGTTGAGAATGAATCACATCTACCACAAAATTCTCATGCTCATTACTTTAAAATTAACCAAATAATAAATTTTTAAAATTTATACAATAATTTTTTGAAATTTTAAAATAAAAACAGTTATTATTTAGTTAAATTTAAAGTAATGGGCATGAAAACTTTATGATGAATGTGATTCATTCTAAACTTTAAGGTTAATTAGTAACATTTTTGATATTTAATTAGTAAATAAAAGACTTATATATGTAGCAATTATTTTCAAAATTTTAAAATAAAAAAATTCAACAAAAGTATTTTATTTTTTATTTTTTTTTTATACATATGATATTTTTATTAAATTTTAAAATTTTAAATAAAAATATATAATCATTATCTATAAAAATTACAAAAATAATTGGTCAATATTTAAAGAAATTATTAAAGGATTTACATTAATTTTTATAAAATGCAAAACAGTTTAAGGGATAAGCCCATTAAGAGTAGGAACAGTGGGACATGGAACATTGGGACAATAAAAAATTCTGGGGACATACAAAATGTACAATACTGACCTAAGGTGCTACAGAGATGAAATACACAGTAGAAAATCACTTCCTATCTCACAAATTGTGATTATGGTAAAAAAAATGAATTATGAATTAGAAAATTTTTTATTTTATTATCTATTGTAAATGGATTTAAAAATGGTATGGGTTTAATGCATAAAGATTTTCATTCTGGTAATATAGTTGATGTAGATTTACTGATTTTGTATTGTTTCAGAAAATGGTCCACCTGAGACAAGAAGAATATCTGACATTTACTCTTTTGATATGGTTATGTTAGAAGTTCTAACTAGTTATCCACCATATTATAATATTTCACATAGTGCAAATCTTGTAATTGGCATTTGCAAAAAGGGTTTAAACCTGAAATTAAGTGTGAAATTCCTCAATCAAATAAGAATTTTATTCAATATGATCCTAATGAAATACATCCTGAAGCAATATATTTCAATATATGGATATAATTGATTATTCAAGAGAATTCATTTTTTATTAATCAATAGAATTTAACTCATTTTTAAAATTCAAAACAAACAATCACATATTAGATATCTGATAAGGTTACATTCTATCTGTGTCAGAACTTAGGAAGATTGGTTATAACCTAATGAATATATCTCGATGTAGTTCATAAAATAACTCGAATTTATTTTTAATCTTATAATTTATTTATTTATTAACGAAGTATAATCTATTCTCCATTGTTTAAAAACGTGACCCAAATTTTGTAGTCTTCTTTTTAAAAAANGTTTCAGAAAATGGTCCACCTGAGACAAGAAGAATATCTGACATTTACTCTTTTGATATGGTTATGTTAGAAGTTCTAACTAGTTATCCACCATATTATAATATTTCACATAGTGCAAATCTTGTAATTGGCATTTGCAAAAAGGGTTTAAACCTGAAATTAAGTGTGAAATTCCTCAATCAAATAAGAATTTTATTCAATATGATCCTAATGAAATACATCCTGAAGCAATATATTTCAATATATGGATATAATTGATTATTCAAGAGAATTCATTTTTTATTAATCAATAGAATTTAACTCATTTTTAAAATTCAAAACAAACAATCACATATTAGATATCTGATAAGGTTACATTCTATCTGTGTCAGAACTTAGGAAGATTGGTTATAACCTAATGAATATATCTCGATGTAGTTCATAAAATAACTCGAATTTATTTTTAATCTTATAATTTATTTATTTATTAACGAAGTATAATCTATTCTCCATTGTTTAAAAACGTGACCCAAATTTTGTAGTCTTCTTTTTAAAAAAAATGCGAGAAATTTTGTTTTAAACAAAATTAGGAAAATGAAAATTCCTTAGGAATTAGAAAGCATAGATCGAAGTAAAAAAGCAAGAAGGTTAGAGTAAAACAGTAACTATAATATATGATTTTAAAAATTGATTTTTCAACGTATAAGTATCCTTTATTTTTTGAAAATTTGCCAGACTTTTTATAAAAAAAAATACCCAAATAGTATATTCAACAGATACTAAAATTTCATCTGGTTATATTGTATCAATTTATACACGAGCTACGAGCTACAGCCATAAATATAGGCGCATCAATTTAAATCTCGAAAATTTTTATTAATTTTAATTAATTGTATTTATTTGTATAATATATTGTTTAATTCATAATCTGGAATAATAAATATAGATTTATTTATGATTTCTTATTATTATTTTACTTAAATGAGAATTATTTATTAAAAGAATCAAAAAAATAATCATTAGGACAGTTTTTTTTTTGATTTAACATCAAGTTATTAAAGTGAAAAAGTGATTATTAATTAATTATTTATTCTATATTGAACAATATAATTAAGTATTTTCTTTAACAGTTAATAATTTTTTATAGAAAAATTATTAATAGTACAATCTAATGCAATTAAAGGAAAAATGGATAAGGGAAAGCTACTGTGGTTTGGTTAAAGATTATTTTCGGGACTAGGACTATGTACCAGCTATTATTAAAAATTTAATCCTTAATGGTAAAAACTCCTTACAAACTAACAGCAATTCCTTTGACCGTGATAAAGTTCCTAAATGTTTTATTCTACCAGAAAAATAATGAACATCACGTGCAATTATAGGTTTTTTTCCGAGGGAAAAAAAACGAAAAAAGGGAACTTTATTTATAAATTTTTATATACTTTATTAGAACGTTAATAAAAATATAAAATAAATATTATGATTTATGAATAACACAATCTTGTTTCTTATGTCTTTTCCAATCCTGATTTTGACAAATCTTAGAGCAATAAAATACAGATTTACATTTACTACACGTCCCACCGCCACTTTTGATATTAAAAACCTTTTTACAATTTTTACATTCTCTAGAATCATTTGTAATATCATCAATATTTTTAATACTTTCATCTTTTTCATCATTCCAACCATATTCACCACCACTCTCATTATTATTATATTGAGATGATAAAAAATCAATCCAATTATCAAAATATTTATCATTGGTTTGCTTAACTTTGGATAAAGTAAATTTGTTGCTCGATGGTAAAATAGTAATTGATCCTATATTACATTCTAATATCCAATCAAGATGTGATTCATAAAATGCAATAGGAAGATGAAATGAACAGGTTAAAGTTGGAGATTCCGTCGCTGATAAAGAAATACTATCAAAGTAATAATGAGATGGTTGATTTTGATCCTTATTATTATTGTCATTTTTTGGAGTATTTTTTCCTCGATTTTTTTTATTTTTTTTTTTATTTTTGGGATTTTTACGATTTTTATTCGTAGAACTTGAAGTGGTTGGTTTGATCAATTTAATAAATATTGCCGATTCGGAATTTACTTTTGATAACACATCTTTATCAACTAACCATATGAAAGTATATTTTGCCACCGGTAATCTCAATTCTTCCAATGCCATTTCTTTTTCTTNAAAAATCAATCCAATTATCAAAATATTTATCATTGGTTTGCTTAACTTTGGATAAAGTAAATTTGTTGCTCGATGGTAAAATAGTAATTGATCCTATATTACATTCTAATATCCAATCAAGATGTGATTCATAAAATGCAATAGGAAGATGAAATGAACAGGTTAAAGTTGGAGATTCCGTCGCTGATAAAGAAATACTATCAAAGTAATAATGAGATGGTTGATTTTGATCCTTATTATTATTGTCATTTTTTGGAGTATTTTTTCCTCGATTTTTTTTATTTTTTTTTTTATTTTTGGGATTTTTACGATTTTTATTCGTAGAACTTGAAGTGGTTGGTTTGATCAATTTAATAAATATTGCCGATTCGGAATTTACTTTTGATAACACATCTTTATCAACTAACCATATGAAAGTATATTTTGCCACCGGTAATCTCAATTCTTCCAATGCCATTTCTTTTTCTTGTTGATATAAATTTGATAACCACCATGAGAGATGCATAGACATGAAGGTTTTTAATTCTACTAAGTGATTAATAAAATTTGGAACTTTTGTAGGTCCTTCTAAGAAGATAAAAGTATATATTAACTCTGACATGATTTTTTCCGGGAATCGCATCAACATTATTTGAAATAATCGAACTAAAGTATTTATACTAAGTCCTTTAATTCGATCATTATGATTTTCGCAACAAATAGTTGCAATGGATATAACATGATTTAATAAATTAGTTGAACCGGAATCAATTTCTTTTCCTTTCTTGGAAGAAGGTTCTAATTCAAGTTTAGAAGTAATATCAAAATTCCAAGTTGCATAAACTGCAAAATCTTTATAATGACAATTATCCAAGGTGATTCCTGTGAGATAACTAAGAATATTCAATTCCACACCAAGTCGTTCTTCAATAAATTCTTTCATAGGTTTAGGAGGGGGGCCAGATAATTTCATTAATTGTAACGAAAATAAATTATTTGGTTTTTTTACATTTTTTAATCTTGGTATTGCTACTAATAGTAAATTAAGAAGTGATACAAAATCAGCTAAATTTGAACAATCAATGATATTAAATTGTGTTGAAGAGGATAGACGACATAATAGAATATCAATAGCATCTCCAATAATTGGAATAATTTGAATCTTTGCTTTGATCTTGATATTATTTTTTTCTTTGGAAGATGTTTTTGTGGTAGAATGTGTAGAATGTAAAAGAGTTTGTAGAGAAGCAAATTTTGGTAATAAAGATAATAATAAATGATCATAAAGATAAAAATCAGAATTTTTTTGAGGGGCAGTAGGAATTTGATCAGATAAATTTGGAATCCTTTCATTAGGTTTAGGAATTTCATCAGAGAGATTAGGTATTTCATTAGAATTGGATTTAGAAAGATCAGGAATAATTCTAAATGCTCTAAAAATACAGGAAGTAGGATAAACATCAAATTCCATAGTAGGAGTAGTTAACATTGTAACGTTAACTTCATCACCTTGATGATGAGAAGTAGAACTAGATTGATATCTAGAACTAGCAAGAATTTGATCTTTGGTTTGAGGAACATTAGTACTAATAGGAAATTGACAATAGGTAGTCTTATAAATCTTTTCTTCATCTCCTTGAGATATTTGATAATATTTCATTAAATTTTCTACGATTTCCTTTTCAGGAGAAAAAGAAATCATAGATTTAAATAATCGTTGTTCCGATGTATTCCAATTTAATGCTGCGGGGGTGAGGGAATTGTTTTTCCAACATTTTAAAGTTTTTAAAATTTCCGGAACCGTATTTGAAGAAGAATGTTGAAATGAAAGCCATAAAGGGAATGGTAAAGAAGAAGAGCTTTTTGAAGAAGTTGTTGAATCGATACTTTCAAGAGTATTAATTAAATATTCTATACAACTAATTAATCTTTGATAAGTATCGCTGGGTATAATCTTTTCAGCCCAAACTGATAAAATGTGAGTAATACCGTTAACAAAATATTTGTTCCATTTACTATAAATTGTTGAAGATTGAGATAATTCGGAAGTAATGGAAGTGAAATAATTGGAATTGGAATTAGAATAAGGATCAGGTAATCTATAAATCATTTCTAAAAGTACTAAATCGCGAGCTATTACGGTAGGATTGAAATCATTAATTACGAAGAGTAAATCTATTCTATTATTTTTATCAAGAATAAGATGTTCTAATGATTTCATAAATCCATGAACAGTTTCGGTTAAATTTCGTAAGTCTCCAATCCCACCTAAAAAGATAGATATCTCTTTAGATGATGGTGATATTTGAGATTGATCGGATTGAGTCAAAAAATTATTAAAATCAAAGTCTTTTAATAAATTTAATCCATAAGTATTCCCTATAGCATAAAGAGATGGAAGTTTCTCATAGAATAAATGCGTTCCAGAACGATTTGAAGAAACATTAAAATCCACAAACGTTTTTTCATCTGAACTTCCAATTTTATTATTAACCATTTTAACAGGAGTTGTTAAAGGTTTACGCATTCGAAAATTTTGCGGCAAAAATTTATATTTTTTCAATTCCTCAAAAGCTTCTGAAATATTTTGTTTCGTATTAGAATAAATATTATTATTTTCTAATATTACTTTTCCTCGATAATTAAATCCAACTTCAACACCATTTGCTCTGTTATGATGAATTCGATTATTGTAAAGAAATGAATCAACTCCGCCTTTCATGATACACCCTGAAGTTCCACTATAAGAAATTTCATTATCTTCCATTCTCGCACTTGATTGATAATCGACGGAAACACCAAATGTTCCATTCTTGGTAATTTTATTTTTACATAAAATAACTGTCGTTTGTTTTGGTGGAGTATAAGGAGCCATTGGAGGAGGTCTGTATGAATTTTGTTGGTGATCACGGAAAGTTGTATTAGTCATACTATTTAATGCTTCAGATTCGAGTGGTTCGCGATTTCCATCAATTAAAATTCCTTCAGATTTATTATCTCGAATAATATTATTGACCAATTTAACGTGATTAGCATTTAACCAAACAATTAAACCTTGTTTATTATTATGGATATTATTATTTTCAGCATATAAACTTGATCCATATCGAACTTCTATAGCATTCATTCCAATATTATGAATATGACAATTTTTTACAATGGCTTTACTGTCTTCACTAATTAAAAGTCCACCTGAATCAAGTGAATTAGCTATTTCACAATTATTTAAGTAAAGAATTGATTCTCGTCCTGATGTATAAATAGGTGGCTGTATTTTTGAACATTTGATAAATTGACAAGAATCTATAAAAACTTTTGATGCTTCAAGAAATACATTATGTCCGTCGTTACATTCCACAAATAAATTATATAAAACTAAATAACTATTTTTTCCCGTAAATGTATGCCAAGTAACATTCTTGATTGTCACCTGATGACCTATTCCAATTACTATTATGGTTTGATCCCTGATAGAAACATCAAGAGTATAAGTACCAGGTGGTAAAACTAATACGATATCTTTTAAAAATAATAATGGATCAAGTGAAATTTTATTATTTGAAGAATTTATTAATTGAATATCTTTGGGAATTTTGAATGGGATTTTTTTAATTATTTTAATAAATATTTCATTATCACGAGAAATTTCGCCCAAGGCGTTGGATATTAAAATATTTATGAAAGCTTTTAAAATATTATTATCAATATTGTTATTCCTATTATTATTATCGATATTATCGTTATTATATTTTAAATATATTTGGGCCATCATGAAGTATGCCGATTTATTACCAAGAGGATTTAGATAAGTACAGGCTTTAAAGTAATCTAAAGCTTGGTCATGATTTTCTTTTGAAAAAATGGTTTTTCCAAGATTATAATATATTTTTGATAATTCTTGTCGGTCTGTAGATGAAAGTTGTGAAAAAGTTGTCGATGATAGAGGAATGATAAGAGAATAATCATCATTCCGAGCACCTGATGATTTGAAAATTTTGGGATGTTTTTCTTGAAATTGATTTAATTCTTGCAAATGAGTTTTTAATTCATTTTCATTCATTATGATTTAACCGTTGCGTTGTTTTGAAAAAAGTATTGAGTTTTGAATATTCAAACATTTTATTAAAAATTCAATACATTGTTTCCAAAAATGGATTTATGGACTAACTGTTTTTGTAAACAAAGGCGTATAAAAAATTATTTATTATTGTATTATTATTTGATTTTATTAAAAATGTGTAGAAGACATACAAGTTTTGCATTATTACTAATAAATAAACGTTTCTCTAAATAGTGTAAGAACACTTAAAAATGATCTTCAAGCCCAGCATCGATCATTGCATCATAGACACGTCAAGAATCAAGAAAGAATTGGGGACTTTTGATTTTATTCATCTAGACGAAGAGTCACTTGACTTCACCTTTTTTAGTGGAGCTGAAATTCCTTTATATTAATCGTTTCTTCATTATAACATCTCGACAGGACAGTAGTTTTTTTTATAAATTATGTGACTAATTTGACAAACAAAAATGAATAATTAGCAATATTTTCAAACAAAAGAATTGCCGAGCTTAAGAATTTAACCAAAAAGTCCCAGCGTTGAACAAAAAGTCCTCATATTAAGTTCTTACACTTTCAAATCCTATTCAACTAATAGAAATACCTTTGCATGTAGGGTCGAAATCAGTTTCATATTTATTACTTTTCAATAGATCCTTTTTTACTGTAATATTAGCGATTCAATCGCGATCTCACGGTAAAAAGTCGCAATAAAAAACCATGATAACAGGTGTTAATGGTTCATGTTGCAAAAAATATGTTATTGACTCATAAAATGTATTTAAATTTTAATTCTTGATTCAGAAACTTTGTACTACTTTATCTTTGGATCAGCAAAAATGAAATATTTTTTTGATAACCGATTTTTTAAGGGATGCATAAAGCTTTCTGTGAATGTTATGTCTCATAAAGCGATACGCTACTTAATTAAATTATTGATTCTTTGATTGGTTAATTATTGTGAGAAAATGGAAAATAACCATGGCCCTACACTCGTTATTCATGGAGGCGCTGGAACTATAGTTAGGAATAAGTTCACGGAAGAAAAACTACAAGAACATCGAGAAGCTTTGAAGGATTCACTTAAAGTTGGATATGAAATTTTGTCTAAAGGAGGAAGTTCAATTGATGCTGTAGAAGCCTCAGTTAGAGTAATGGAAGGTTTGTCAGATACCTGATTATTTTATTATTATGATTATTATTATAATTATAATTATAATTATAATTATTATTTTATTATTATGATTATTATTATAATTATAATTATTATTATTATTATTATTATTATATAAATGAAAATTCTAGAAATTTTACGATTTTTTCGTTTTTAGATTGTCCCCTCTTTAACGCTGGCAAAGGATCAGTATTTACTAAAGGAGGCAAGGTGGCCATAATTAAAAAAAAAATTTGAATTTTTAATTTTTCGGATTTATTGACTTTATTGATTTTATTTGTAAAGAATGAATTAGAAGCCTCAATCATGCTTGGTATTTCATCCCATACAGCGGGAGCATGCACTTTACTTCGAACAGTGAAGAATCCAATAAGCCTAGCAAAAACTTTATTACTAGATCCAGATAATCCTCACGTATTTTTAGGTGGGATTGAAGCCGAGAACTATGCAAAATCAAAGGGATTAGAAATAGTAGACCCTGGTTATTTCTTTACAGAATTAAGATGGAAACAACATTTAGATGGATTAGAAAAAGGAAAGATTTCAGAAAATTCGGAAAATATTATTTCAATTATAGGGAAAGATATAGATGATGAATTTAATCAGGATCCGACGGGAACTGTTGGTGCAATCGCTGTTGATGTGAACGGAATTATTGCAGTTGCCACATCTACAGGTAAAATTCTTTGATTATTTGTTAAATCTATCTAATTCATATTACTTATTATTTTTTTTTAATTCGAATTATTTTATGCAAATCATCACTAAAGGTGGATTTAATAATAAAAAAGAAGGTCGTATAGGGGATACTCCTTTAATTTCATCCGGTACATGGGTTGATAATGAAACATGTGGTGTCAGTGGTACTGGAAATGGCGAGGTAATTATTAATTATCTCTACAGAAATTCTTTAATATAATATTCTTATTATTTCAAGTACAATATAATTAACATCTAATAATTATTAAAAAGTATTTTATTCGTTACAGTGTTGCTCATGATGTATCAGCCAGAATGAAATATCTTGGTGAAAGTGTACACGAAGCTGCAACAAATGTTGTTAAAGATCTTAAGAAAGTTGGTGGTGATGGTGGAGTTATTGCATTAGATAAATATGGCAATTGTAAGTAATTTTAATTTGACTTAATCACATCTCTAGTTTTTAACATCATATTTAAATAAGATGTTGGTGTTAAATATTAGTGGCGTGATTATCAATTTTATCAATTTTGTTATGTATTTATCATTTTATTATTAAAATTCTGGAATTTATTTTTAAAAAAAAGTTTCGATGCCCTTTAATACTAGTGGAATGTATCGAGGTTATATTCGTGTATCAGAAGGAGTTCCGTATGTTTATATATTTGATGATGAATAATTTTTATTTATCGAATAATTTATAATTCACTCTTTATGTGTTGTGAAAAAAAACTCTTAGATGTTTATGCATTAATTATAAATATTTTATAATTTTATTTATAATCACATAAATTTATTGAAATACAAACTAATGGTGTTAACGATTATTTAAATATTTTTTCTTTGGCTAATTTTAAAAACTTATTTAGTGAAAATTTGAATAAATCAAGATTTAGAGGTATAAAGATTTTTTAAAAATTAAATATTCAATTCTTTAGAATCTTACATAAATAGTTATAAAGAATGCGTGTATATAGTTATTATAATAAATATAAATTATTTAATTGAGTAATTTAAGCAGGAAGAGAGGTAAAAATATTCATAAAAAGATAGGGATATTTATTAATTAAATTTTAAAGTAGATATAATAATAAATCCAAGATTAAATATAAAATTAAATATAATATTTTTTATAATTAATAAGGTTATAGATAATTTCCCAAATAAGAAAAGAAAATCATTATTTGAATTATTAATTTAGTTTCCCATTTTGTCATAATTCGAAAAATGGCATTGAGACTTTTTGACAAGTTATCTCGAAACTTTATTGAATTTCTCAATGATTAAAATGTAATCATTGAAGTTGAAAATAAGGAAAAATCTCTTACAGCACATTCTAATATATTAAAATGTCGGTCACCATAATTCCATAAAGAACTAGAAAACATTCAGCCAGATAAGTATAATATTAAGATAATCATCAAGTCAAATATTTCTTCTCGTGTTTTTGATGTTATTCTTCAGAAAATATTTATCATCATTTTATAAAATTCACACGAATTACCATTAATTTTTTATATGATATATAGTGGTAAGAAAATGTTGAAACTTGGTTTTGATGCTAGTTTCTGATGAATTTGAATTTGCAGAATTAGCCAACCAATTAGAAACTCATTGATACTAAAGCAACTTGGTTAAGAACTCATTTTCTCTTATTTATCTTATTTATCTTATTTATCGTGCTATTTTTAGAAAAAATAACCAGGAAATTTTATAGTGATATTGTAGCCAAGCATCCAAATCTTGGAACTTCCCAGAATACTGATATGACCTTATGAAATTTCCTTATTCTACAATGCATGTGTTCAGCTTTCAAATTTTGAAATTTATAATAAAATCAACCTTACAAAAAACTTCTTAATAAACAACTTTGGAAAGATATTAAATAATAGATAATATAATTTATTAAATATTTACATCAATAATGATATTAAAAGTCCAATAATATTATTTGATAATTTTCAAAAAGTTTCATGCCTTATCGAAGAAGTTTCAAGAAAGTAAAAATGAAAAAAAAAGTGCATGCTACTTTTAGTGAAACGATTATACTTCGGATTCTGTAATGTTTAATTAAACGTTAAGTAAAGTACTGTATTGATGATATTTGTTTACAAACGAAAACTCACTAAATTAATAAATTTATTTATAATAAAATATAAAGTTTCACAATTTATTTAATAGATACAAAAATGAATATAAATGGCATAACAAATAAAAAGAATAAATAGTTTTTCATTTAAGATTTTTTACCAACTTTAAATATTCTTACATTTGTTGAAGTATATGCAGTTGTATTTCGGTCACTCCAAGTTGAAATTTCTGCTGCAATGGTAGAAATGATTTTGGTTCATTTGAATGAAAAGGTAAATCTGAAATAAAACTGTTCTTGCCGGCCGGTAGAATATGGCCTTTTAGGAGATAATAAATGTTGAATGATATCTCTTCTCAAAGTTCTTTGTCAAAGAATTTTTTCATAAGGTTTACAGATTTATGCTTGTCTAAGCCATTAGATACCAATCCTAAACCCTTTAAAGGAGGAATGTGTGCGTATGTTTAATTGAATCCAAGACTGAAAGATGATGAAAATGACAAATATATAATTTGCATTGTTGTAAAATAGCAAGGAAATTCTCATTGATCCATTTTTCAACATCTGTAAACAAATTAAGAGTGAGAGCATTCTCCATTGATTTCTTCGTTTTAGAAGAGATATTAGTGCAGACTCTTTAAGAGAAGTAAAATTGCCAGAATCAAAAATAAGACTTAGATATTTGGCAATAATATCATTGCAAATATTTTCCAAATCTTTAAAATTTCGTCCATCAAAATGTTGTGATAGATTAGAAAATGTGTTCTTAATTAAGAAGCTTTAGTTTCAATGAGAAGAATTTCAAATTTGTTGGCTAATTTCCCAAGTTCAAATTTATTTCTAAATTAAATTAACAATTCCTCCATAAATATATCTATGCAAAATAGGAAAGATCACATAATTCCTAACTTTTCCCACATCTCAAAATTGCATAAATGGGTCATAATTTAAAATATTTTAATATATAGCTACAAACTTTCAGATAAATCTATTTGTGCAATCATGTTGTAACTTGGAAGAACTATTTCATGAATCCAAACACACATCAAACACATCATTAATCAGGTGGTATATGAATTAGGAAACTCATGCCCTAATTTAAGATGTCTTCGAATTTCAACTTGTAGTATCTCAGAGAAATTGCTTACTCTTACCGAAATCTAGAGTGTCTCAATGTCTTTGGATGCTTTATAACAAATGAATCCATTTGTAATATTATTCTTATTGCTAAAAACTCAAGTATCTTGTTATTTCAAGTTGTCAGATTACAGAATTAAGTATCTATACACCTTGATATTTCCTTTTGTTCATTCCTTCCCGAATCAACTATTAATGAGGTCCTCTGCATCTTGAACTTGCTTTTTTGTGAAATTTTTAATATAACTATTGAAACAATTGTCTGTTCATGTCTTAATTTAAAATATCTTGATTTGAATAACTGTAAAAAATATTAGTAAAAAAGCTATAAAACAACTTAATCCAAATATTAACATCATAAATTATGACTCATCTTATGAATGATCCGATTCTGAATCAACTGACTCTGGGACTGATACTTCCAATTCTGAAGCTGAAAATTATCCCAACCCTCCAATTATAAGTGGATGTATCAGATTGTAAAAACGAACTTATTACTGCATTCAATAATTATATCTTAACCTATTCCAGAATTTTTTGGCAGAACCATTCAAGATATTTCATAATAGATTGATAGGCAAGAAGGTTAAGCCAAAAATTTCGCTGATTTTTGATCATTCGACGTGTGTATATTCAATAAAATTCATCAAACATCCTGTTCAAAAGAGTTATTTTATTTCAGGACTTGCTAGAAGTGGATGTATCCTTCCGTTTTGTTTTGTGGACTTTAGACTTTTTCTTAGATGATAATTTTCTGGAAGAAACAAAGCTTTGAGTTTTTGACTTATCTCTCTCTTTGCTTCACTTTTTTTTTGCTCTGAAGATGTTTATATTATAACCATGATCAGACTCAACTTCAGAGAGAAGTCCTCAGAATCAGATAGTGTCTCAGGATTACTATCAAAAGAATTACTGTCCGATAAATAAAAATCAAAAATATTTTTTATTGTTTAAGACTTTCCAACATCTTTAAATACATCATAATTACAGAAAAGCCATCTGATGTGTTTAAAAATTTTACATTAACTATTATACATACAAAAACCATTTTAATAACCTTTGCCTTACATATTTGGGATGGTTAAGAATTGACCACTTTTAATGAGAAAATGAAACTATCATTTGTTTTATGATTTCGTTAGTTTCTGAAACTTTTGCTACAACTACTGTATTAGAATGACCATAAATATTCCAAGAATTCCATGAGAATTAAACGTTTAACGGTGCTGTGCATGTTCTTCAGAAACTATAGTTGAAAAAAGGTTCATTTGCACGAGAAATTAATTCGTAATTAAAGTTATTCTTGGTGACAAATAGGAAATTTTCATTGATCCTTTCTTCAACATTTGTAGAAAAACCAGGATTCTGAGCAATTCCCCACTTGATAACATAATCCCAAATTTTATCAATTTCAGATCGTTTGAGAAGAGACATTAGTGCAGATCCGGGAAGAGAGGTAAAATCGAAAACAAGATTTGGATATTTGGTAATAATATCATTGTAAAAATTTCCAAATCTTTGAAATTTTGGTTTTCAAAAGTAGTATGAGAAATTAGAGAAAAGCGAGTTCTTAACCAAGAAGCTTTAGTATCTCGAATTCAAATTCATCAACAGTTAACATTAAATCAAAAATAAATTAACAATCCCACCTAATAATAATTTGAGAGTGATAATAATAAGTAAATGTAGATTTCATTATAATAATATTTTTTATAATTAAATAATAACTTACTGAAGAATAACATTGAAAATTTGAGCGGATATATTTGTCTTGATAATAATTAACTTGATACTATTTTCATTTGGCTGAATATTCTCTAACTCGTTACGGAAATATTGTGACCGATATTTTAATACGTTAGAATGTGCCGTAAATGATTTTTCTTTATTTTCAACTTCAATGATTACACTGTAATCATCTTTATCATTAAAAGGTTCGTTTCAGTTTTGAAATAACTTGTCAAAGAGGTTTAATGCCATTTTTTATTTTTATTTTTGAAGGTTTCGGACGGAAAAGACAACAAAAGTATGTAAATATGACATATGTTATGTACAACGAAATAATAATTTATTACATAATATGGCTTAAAATTTAAGAAAACAAGAAATAAAAATCAATCCATTTGGGATACAATGTTATAAAAAAAAATAATTTTGATAACATTATTTTATTTCCAGATAATTTAATTTCTAATTAGTTTTCTTAATAATTTTAGACACCTCCTCATAATTGGCAATTGCAAAGTGATAAGATTATCTAAAGTAACATTTGATTCATCAGTTTGAAAACCAAATTTTGGACCAAAACTATTTTGGTTACCTTTTGATATATTACGAATTGCAAATTGGGATTTTTTACTCTGCTAAGAATTGGATTTTGAATATTCCTATTTTTTAATGAGAGAATGAAACTATCTTCTGTTTCTATCCATTTGGTACATGTATTATCCCATGCTAAAGGATTATAATCTCCAAGAATTTCGTTAGTTCCTACAACTATTGTATTAGAATAACCATGACAAATATTCCAGAATGTTTGAGGATCAAATCCATCTCTAATTCCACGTAAAATTAATTGAAAATCATATGAGATATTTGTTGTTGGATTTTATGGTCAATCCATGTAGAAATTTCTGCTGCATGTTCTTTGGAAATAATAGTTGAAAAAGGTTCGGTAATTGAAGTTGTTCTTGATGGTAAAATAATTGATTTGTTGGTTGTCAGGAAGTGCTATATGTTTTTTTTTAATATTTCTCAAAGTTGTGTTGTTTATCTAATTGAATCACCGATTTCATCAGCTGAAAGATGAAAGTATTGAATATACGATAGGATTGTTGCAATGTAGTTTTTAAGGTTTTAATATCTTTCTTGGACCATATTTCAAGGTTGGTAGGAAGAATGAGATTCTGAGAAATTCCCACTTGATGACATAATCCCAAATTTCAACTTTTTTCATTTGTAAATCATCTCTCTTGAGAAGAGATATCAGGAAAAGAATTATTTGAAATAATACCAACACAATAATTTTCTAAATTTTTAAAATCATTTTATTTTATTCTATTAAAATTATCTTTCATATTTTCCAAATTAACAATCCCACCATAAATAAATCTACATAAAAATTAACAATAATAATAACTATATTTCAGTATCCATTAAACCGTCCAGCAGGCAAATTTTCCCGCTAAAACACAGTAGCATGTGAAAATTGACGGTTTAAGGGATAATAATAATTTTATAATTAAAAGATCACTTACTGAAAGATAACATTGAAAATTTTGGCAGATATATTTGACTTGATAATAATTATTTTGATGTTGTTTTCGTTTGGCTGAATACTCTCTAACTCTTTACGGAAATATTGTGCCCAGCTTTTTAATACGTTAGAATGTGTTGTAAATGATTTTTCCTTATTCCCAATCTTAATGACTAAATTGCAACCATTTTTGTCATTGAGAAGTTAAATAAGGCTTTATCAAAAAGTTTTAATTCCATTTTTTATTTCGGACGGAAAAGACGGAATAAAATGTTTCATACAGATATTAGGTATGACAATTTGTATTACGTTATGACATGACAAAAAATCAGTCCGACAATCAAATTTCTTAAATTAATTAGATTAGATACAAAATAAAAATCGAGAATAAATTGACAATTACATATTTACTATATTTACTATACTGAGAATTGAATTTTGAACAAAGGATTATATCCATTACGACCACTGAGTTAGTATAGCCATATCCGGATCGAGCCCCGATATTTAAAAAAAAAATTTAATTGGGATTGGGGTTTGTGAAAACTGATGGAATAAATAAAATATTTAATTAGGTTAATAAACGGATAAGACAGATAAAGTATCAGATTTAATAATTACAGAATTGGATTTTTTTGAGTATTAATATAATATTATTTATTGTCAAAAGAACAAATTATGTAGGTTAGAAGTGGTACAGGCCCAAAAAAGGCATTTCAAAGTATTTGTGTTATGGTATTTTCAAGTTTCCAACCTTCCTTCGCCAAGCATTCAATAATTTAATAATAGATATTGGGAACAGGTTATTAGGGTAAGGTGGGGGAATAAAAATATAAAGTGAAAATGAATTTAAAATGAATTTAAAATTGGTAGTAGTAGTACGTAGTCAAGTTTTTATCTTAAGATTATATTGATTATACTGATTACGTATATTGATCAAATGATAAGTATTCAGATAATGAAAATTTTTTCCACCTCACAAAATCTTTTGATAATTTAATTATAAAGAATTCCAAGTTCTTGGTATTATTTTCTTAAATCTTAATTTTAATTAATTAAATTTTTAAACAATAAAAACAATAAAAATAATAAATAAATAAATGCTTGTAAATACTTTTAATATCTTCAAAATTTCAGCCAAGTCGTATGTATGTATTGACATTTCAGAACAATATTCACCAGAAGACTATGATTGTGTAATTATGCAATGAAGAACATTTTTCGTTGGATTTATTGTCTTTAATGTCTTTATTGTTCTTTATAGTTCTTTATAATGCGTGACAAAAGAACGCCAAGAAAAAAAAATCTTAAAATTGTTAGGCATTTATTTTACCGACAGAATGACGTGAATATTTCGAATTAAGAAATCACAATAAAAAAAAAAAGTTAAAAATAGCCGAAAATGGAAACGAAAGGATAAAATTTGATGCATTAAATATTTTCATTTGAACTTTAATGCGAATTATTTATTGCGGAACATGGAAATACCATTTAATTCAAAAAGAGAAATTCTGACAAAGAAGAATAATAATAATATTATTATTATTATAATTATTATTATTTATTTGTATTTTTTTTTGGTATGATGAAAAAATTCAATTCATGGGGAGATTTTTTATTTTTGAAACAATAAACATTAAAAGCCCACGGCAACTGCGCATATCACCAATCATATAAACAAATGAAACTCTCCTGCGACACAATTATATGTTTATGCAACTCCCCGAATTGAGCCACATCTATTTCTATTCTATTTTATTGAACCTTATTTACGACACTATTTTAAATCTCTTTGTCAAGTTCAAAATTATTGATAATCCTTGATTGGTGATTAGATGAATAAAAATGTACCCACGAATGTTATAAATGAATAAATAATGGAAAAAAAAGAAAGCCAAACAGGTTTATTTCAAACTAATAAAGATTTTTTTTTTTTTGACGGATTATTTCTTTTTATATATTATATATTTATTATAGATATAATGAAACATATGATATAATGAAATATGGTATAATGAAATATGGTATGAAATATGAAGCCACTACTAATAATAGTAAAAATAGCCGTGTAAAATGATTTGCCCTATTTTCCCATTAAATATACTGGAGTATACACGGGGTTTTTTGAAGGAAATAATGACGACGAAATGATTTTTGATGCGTCATTGTTATTTATTTCTGGTATACCCAACTCAGTGAAAAATTCTAAGCATGATATTTCCATATTAATGAAGCCACCCGAAGAAGAATTTGCCACAACGAGCCATTTAATTGATAAAGAGGGAATCAAAGGGTTTTGATTTTTTCGAAAAGAAAACTTTTTTCTCAGTGCTAACTCAGTTCTTTTTTTTGTATAGATACAATGATCAGCCACATTATCTTGATATCTCAACTATTAACGTTTGTTTTTTTTTTCTATCGGATATTTCTGTTTCGGATATGGTCATTGTTCGTTGCGTATATGGAGTTGTTATGGTTATTTTATAAATTAATTTGGCAATTATTTTGTTTTACAAAATTCTTTATGTGGCTTGAACGTGGCTTATAATGGTGCTGCGGGGCAAACAAAGCATCTTTGATTATTCCCAAAAATTATTCTAAAGATCCAGGGATCAAATGAGATTAATGAGATTAAATGCGATTGATGAAACTTATGAGATGAATACACGTAGAATAATATATATGTAGAATAAAGTATAACGCATATATGTACCTCGTATTCTAAATTCTTTTTATACATAAATTGCCAAGAAATAAAGTAAAATTTCTAGAAGGCTGTGTTAAATGGGTTAAAATGTGTTTAGTGTGTTTAATTGTGAATTATTCAATTGTGAGCTGTCTAATTATAATTTGTGAATTACATATCTGATTTGTAAAAAATTGTGAAAATTGTTCGAGAATTCTAACACGAGAAAAAAATAATGATAATAAATAGATAGATTGAATTATGAAACTCAATTACAATTCGATTACATTCAAGTACATTCAATTACATTTATTTTGTTTTAGTAAATTTTTGCCCCTTTTAAATTTTATCTCCGGTTTTATAATAATAACACAAAGGGAAAATTATTTGGTCAATAACAGATGTGCGTTATAAATAATATTATCCAATAAAGAAATGTATAACAACAGCCATTAGAAAACTCAATTGACTCCATATCCATCACATCAATGATTATAAAAAAATAAGCTGTGCCTGGAAATTTTATATATAACCAAAAAGGTAAATATTAATGACTTACCGAAATCAACTATAAAAGAAAATAAAGGGAAAAGCTTTGTTAATTTTTAATAAATAATAATGCATAATAATAAATTATAATAAATTTTAATTATGTTTCCGCATTTAGAAATTAAATTATAAAGTAACCCGGAGTTGAAACGTAATATTAACCAAATAGAGTTTAGATTAGATAAAACAATAAACAAATTTAAATTGCTGTTGTTGTTTGTCTCCCCCCCCTTTCCCTCTCTCTTTTTTGAAACACTTTTAAGAAAATCCAATTATGTTATCAGAAATTGAAACTTCTAAATATGTACATTTCAATAAAAGGTATTACACCACTTCTCCTAATGATTTTGTACCAACTTGAAGTACAGCAATTCAAAATTCCTAATAAAGCAATTGCTAATTTTTCTCAATGAATCAGATGATTCCCTTTCTCGTGTCAGGATTATTGAAAAAAAAACTCAATAATAATAACAATAATGATTACAACAACAATAATAATAATTACAACAGCAACAACAATCATAACAACCACAGCGTATTGAAAATCTTTCAAATTTATAGGATCACATGAATTGCATGAACAATGGTCTGATAATGTGTCAAAAAAAAAAAAAGAAAAAGAAAAGGAGGGTTAAAATGGTGGTGAAACATGTGATTTTAATCCATGTGTTTTACAAGTTATGTAACTTTATAAAAATAAAAATCAAAAAAAAAAAAAGAAAAAGAAAAAGAAAAAGAAAAAGAAAAAGAAAAAGAAAAAGAAAAAGAAAAAGAAAAAGAAAAAGAAAAAGAAAAAGAAAAAGAAAAAGAAAAAGAAAAAGAAAAAGAAAAAGAAAAAGAAAAAGAAAAAGAAAAAGAAAAAGAAAAGGGGGGGTAAAATGGTGGTGAAACATGTGATTTTAATCCATGTGTTTTACAAGTTATGTAACTTTATAAAAATAAAAATCAAAAAAAAAAAAAGAAAAAGAAAAGGAGGGTTAAAATGGTGGTGAAACATGTGATTTTAATCCATGTGTTTTACAAGTTATGTAACTTTATAAAAATAAAAATCAAAAAAAAAACAAGTAAAAATAAAAATAGAAAATAAAAAAATAAGTTTTACCGTTCATTGATTGCCATTTATATTCAAATTGGTAAGATGAATGAATCAATGAATATTAATAGAAATTAGAAAAAAAAAAAGGATTGAGCATTAAAGAAGCAAAAAAGAAAATAACAATAATAATTATTAGGGGGACAAACCATACACGAAACAGGTTTATACTCGTAATTTATGAGTTATGTGAGTTTATATCATTTATCTCATTTGAGAATTGTTATTATTTGTCAGGTTCAAGATTAAATTAATAATAATAATAATAATAATAATATTATTATTATTATTTATTCTGGAAGTTTATTAGATAAAATTCAGGAGTACATTTTACTTTAACATATGACAATGATTTGATTCCGAGGGTAAAAATATTTTTTTTGTCGTTGTATCAGTTTCCTTTTCTTATTTCAAAAGGGAAAGTCCATTTAATCATATAATAAATGTAAAAAAAAAGGATTAAAAAATGACAAAAAAAATGATTAAAAAAAAAAGATTAAAAAAATGATCAAATAAATGATTAAAAAATGATCAAAAAAATGATTAAAAAATGATCAAATAAATGATTAAAAAAATGATTAAAAAAATGATTAAAAAAAAAGATCAAAATAATGATTGATTAAAAAAAATGATTAAAAAAATGATTAAAAAAAATGATTAAAAAAAATGATTAAAAAAATGATTAAAAAATGAGAAGATATTTCCTGCTATTGCAAACTAGTTATATCTGGATATGACATGCGAAGTCAGAAAATAATAACTTAAATTATAATAATCTAGAGAACGAACCAGAATAATAATATATATATATATATCTCATTCCACGTGTCGCAGTAATGAATTACATGATCTAGATTTTTCTATTAAAAAAAAAAGTTCTCGATCGCTTAATCATCTGACAGGATTAACAAAGATAAATAAATAATGATAGTATAATAATTTCATAAGATAGTATGATTCCAATAAAGTACACCACCGATTCTATTATCATTATTTTATTCTATTATCATCATTTTATTCTATAATGGAAAGGAGGTAACATGACGCAAACAAAGGATGCAGGATTTTTTTTTTTTTCACGTCCGTAACAAATTAGAGATAAACAAATTCCTTAAAAAAAAAGTAATTAGGATAAAAGGAATTTATTTTAAATAAAGTTAAGTTTTGAATAAAGAAGTAAGTTCAAATAAAAAAGTGAAAGATAATTTGGATAAAAGCAATTAAGCTTCAAAAATTTTTTTAACCAAAACTCATTCAACTTTTAAATGATCAGGCGTGTGTAATTTACGTGTGTAATTTTTTTTTGTTAGAGTCTATACCAAATATCGAAATCTCAAGGTAATCTTTAAATATTGTTAATTTTTTATGATTGTTATATGATTAACTTTTTTTACGATTGTTATATGATTGTATTTAGATAGAAGTTTAATGATCAAAATTATCATCATCATTATCATTATCATCATTATCATTATTATTATTATCATTATTATTTATTATTCTTTAATTATCATCAATTATTATTATTATTTCACTTTGAACGAGTAGGGCGCATACATTTAGAGACAGTATCGATTAAAAAGTTGATAATTGACAACTTAATCAATTATAATTTAAAAAAAAAAAAAAGATGCATGCAATTTGAACCTTTTTCTTTTATTAAGGTTAAAATGGGTGAAAGAAAAAAGCCGTTTGATAATGTATTTTTTAAAGTCTTTCAATCTTTCGTTTTTTTTTTTTTTTTTTAAATACAAGAAAGCATACGCATATAAACACAAACGCATACAAACATTCACTTTTCGACTCACCCGGAATTCATATATATATAGTCGGCTAAAGCGTAATGCGTTTTACAATAATTCTTTTAAGTTTCCCTATTGTTCTTTTATATAATATAAAAAAAAAGTTTTTTTTTTTATCATAAAAATCCTTCTACATTGAAAAGTTACTCATCAAAAAAAAATCTTTCCTTTTATTTTTCTTTTTTTGGTTTCTTTGAAAAAAAAAGGGAACTTACCTAACTACAAAACCGAGAGCAAAGATCACAGTTTGGTTATTATCATTATGTTATCAATTACTTAAATTACTAAAAATTACGTAACTTCCCCCATTATTGTGATTGAACCCAATAAATTAAATTGCGTAACTTTTCTAAAAGACACGATTAAAAATATTTAAGATTTTTTTTTTGTTTGACGCAGGTGATCTCATTTTAGTTTAGTTCGAGTCAGATGACTCAGGACAAGCGTCTTGCTGTCATGTGATTTAAATAAAAAAGAAATGATTGTTTTTAATAAGGCAAATTTTAATAATTTTACTTTTTTTAAAGTTATTTATTTAATTATTAACAAATACATAGATACACACACATCTATTTATCTATCTAAAAAACCATTCTATAAGACTATTTAAATTACTATTTATAATACTACATTTACTAGTTGGTTAGTAAGTAGTAGTAGTAGTAGTAGTAAATATATTATATTTACAAAAAGATATATAGAAAATTATTTTTAACAAAAGAAAAGAATGAATTGTTATTATNTAAAATGGGTGAAAGAAAAAAGCCGTTTGATAATGTATTTTTTAAAGTCTTTCAATCTTTCGTTTTTTTTTTTTTTTTTTTAAATACAAGAAAGCATACGCATATAAACACAAACGCATACAAACATTCACTTTTCGACTCACCCGGAATTCATATATATATAGTCGGCTAAAGCGTAATGCGTTTTACAATAATTCTTTTAAGTTTCCCTATTGTTCTTTTATATAATATAAAAAAAAAGTTTTTTTTTTTATCATAAAAATCCTTCTACATTGAAAAGTTACTCATCAAAAAAAAATCTTTCCTTTTATTTTTCTTTTTTTGGTTTCTTTGAAAAAAAAAGGGAACTTACCTAACTACAAAACCGAGAGCAAAGATCACAGTTTGGTTATTATCATTATGTTATCAATTACTTAAATTACTAAAAATTACGTAACTTCCCCCATTATTGTGATTGAACCCAATAAATTAAATTGCGTAACTTTTCTAAAAGACACGATTAAAAATATTTAAGATTTTTTTTTTGTTTGACGCAGGTGATCTCATTTTAGTTTAGTTCGAGTCAGATGACTCAGGACAAGCGTCTTGCTGTCATGTGATTTAAATAAAAAAGAAATGATTGTTTTTAATAAGGCAAATTTTAATAATTTTACTTTTTTTAAAGTTATTTATTTAATTATTAACAAATACATAGATACACACACATCTATTTATCTATCTAAAAAACCATTCTATAAGACTATTTAAATTACTATTTATAATACTACATTTACTAGTTGGTTAGTAAGTAGTAGTAGTAGTAGTAGTAAATATATTATATTTACAAAAAGATATATAGAAAATTATTTTTAACAAAAGAAAAGAATGAATTGTTATTATTGATTTTTTTTTTTTGTATTTACGCACACACAATATGTATATATAACAGATAATAAAATAATAAGAATACAGTATAAAATATGAAAATATAAAAAAAATAAAAAGATGAAGAATAAAGATAAAGATAAAGATTATTATATTCCCCACTTGCATATTATATATATATATATATATACTGTATAAATAAATATATATATATATATATATAACTCATTACAAAATACAAAAATGTGTATACTGTATAAATATATATATATATATGTCATGTGAATATTTATTTTTATTATTTTTTTGGTTTGTTGGGTTTTCTTTTCTAAATGAAAAATTGTTTTTTTTTTTAAAATGAATAATATTTTACATGCTATTTTTTTTTCTCGTTTTGTGATGATTGTGATTTTTTTTAAAAAAAAAAATAAAAAAAATATGTAAATAGTTAATAATAATAATAATAATAATAATAATAATAAACAATAATAAATTATTATTATTATTTTAAATCTGTTTTTTTTTTTTTTTCGTCTAATATTATAATAAACATGTGATGATGATTGATTAATATGATCAACATAAAATGAAATTAATCCCTCACACGTTTAATACATATATTAATAACACGTGAAAAAACAAAATAAAAAGAAGGTATTAAGGGTAAATCACCCCTTGTATTATGGTTGTGGTTGTATTTGGAGGTGGTAAAAACATTGATTTATTATTATGACAGAAGGAAGGAAAATGAGGGAAAGAGAAGTTGGTGTCCGAAATAGAGGAGGAAGAAGAAGAAGAAGAGGAAGAGGAAGAGGATGATGATGATGATGTAGGGAAAGTCCATTGTTGTAGTTGTTGCTGTTGTGAAAAGAATGGTGGAAGTAAAACTTTTTGTTGTTGTTGGTAAAATTGTGATTGAGTATTAACATTTGTTGGAGTATTTATTGAAGAATTAGTAGAACATGTAGAATTTGAAGAAGTTGAAGTTCTTCTTCCATGATGATCTCGTAATGTTTCCGGAAAACTAAATCGTTCATATAATTCATCAAATGAAATCGTTGAATTTGCTGAGGTAGGAAGTTGTGGTTCATCGTCATCTTCCGGTTTATTATCAAAATCTGAATCTATTTCCATTTCATCATCAATATAATAATCATCATTTTGATTATTATTATTATTATTATTTATGCTTCTATTTGTGTTGTTATTTATAAAATGTTGTTGAATGAAATTGTGAGATGATAATGAAGAAGAAGTTGCGTTGATAACTTTAATAGATAAATTTTTGCTATTATTATTTCTAGGAGTTTTGGGAGTATTATACATTGAAGGTTTTAATGAACGACTATAAGTTCGTTGACACGAAGAAGAAGAAGAAGACGACGAAGAAGAAGAAGGTGGTGGAGGAGGAGTTATAGTTAAACAACGATAATTATGATGATTATGATTTGACGAAGCTAAATGTATTCGTGAACGTGAATAAGTTCTTTGTTGTTGTGGAGCGATAGTAGTAGGAGAATTATGATGATGGTGATGGTGACTGTGATGATGATGTAATCTCAGTGATGATAATGATGATGATGTTAATGGATGATGATGTTGATGATGATTGTTATTATTATTAAAATTTAATGATATAGGGNAAAAAAGGAATAGAGTATTAGAATAAAGTATTAGAATAAAGTATTAGAATAAAATATAATATATAAAAAAAATATGCATGATGTAGATAAATATGTATAAATATATAGAGTATAATAGTATATCTCTCTCTAAATATATATATAAATAAATGTATATAAATATAAATATATGTATTATGATGTGTGGTAATATAAGAAGTGGTGGCTAAGGGAAAAAAAATGAACAATTTAGGAAAATTTTAATACATCTTGGAAATTTAAACAATTTAAACTCGGTGGGACAAGCTAATTTTGGTTATACATAATATCTATTACTTATTTACTTATATGATCATATAAACATACATAGAATATATTACAACAACAACAACGTATACATCCATCTTACATACAACATACGACATATAATCATACCATGATACACATTACAGGCAGTTATAATATACTTTTCTCTACTTTATATATTTATAATTTCACCAATGAGATTAGAACTTCTAAATTATTATTATTATTATTATTATTATTATTCGTTTTTATCGTTGCTCCATTCATTGTATTTATTATATTTATTGAATTTATTGGTTTTGTTGGTTTTGTTGTTGTCGTTGTTGCTGTCGTCGTTGTCGTCGCTAATGTTGCTGTTGTTGCTGCTGTTGTGTTATTATTATTATTATTATTATTATTGTTGTTGTTGTTGTTGTTGTTGTTGTTATTATTGCCTTTGATATTCTTTGAATTTAAATGTGGTGGAGGATCGCAAGGAATCACTTCAGTTGCTTTCATTGCAACGTGAGCTAAAAAATTATAATAAAATAATAATAAAACATTTAATAATTAATTAATTAATTAAAAAATAATAATAAAACAATTAAAAAAAAAATGAAGAAATAAAATAGAATAATAATTTAATTATTATTATTATTTTGTAAAAAATACTTACCGATCATACGATTGGTAATAGGACTGCTCACTAAAAGTTTGATAGCTGTTGAATTTGTCATTATTTTTTTTATCTTTATCTCAGTTTTTGAACTTGGGAAATATTTAAGAAAGAAAAGATTTTTGATCTTTGGAAGAGCGAGAGAGAAGAAGAAGATAAGTTTATAAGATTTTATAAAATTTTGAGAAATCAAAAAACTGTGTAGTAATAGTATAGTGAATTTATGGGGGTATTTATTTATTTTTTTTTATAAACGTTTATTATATGCCAAACTTATTAGGCAGTTTAAAATAAATAAATAAATAAAATCGCGTTTTTGTTATGTAACTGTATAAATTAATAATGTATTAAATTTTTTTTATGTATATAAAAAAAAAATTTTTGTATTTTTTTTTTTTTTTGAGACAGAAAGTAAATTTTTGTCCCTTTATATGAATGATTTGAGCAATTCATTACTATTATTTTATTATTTTTGTACGTAATTTTTTAGAGTAACATGGATAAATAAAAAAATTTTTTTTAATTAAAAAAAATTTAATAATCGGATTATTTATTTATGCAATTATTTTATTATTATTATTATATTATTTATTTTTACTTTATTCTATTTTATTACCCAATTATTTATTATTTATTTTATTATTTATGAATCATAAATTTATGAATCAAAATTTTGAATCAATAAATCAAAAACAGCAAAAACAGAAATAACAGCAAATAACAGCAATAAAGAAATTAAATAAATAGACTAAACTAAAAAATTTTTATAATGATAATTAATTAATTTCTATTTATTATATAGATTTACTTATTTATTATTACTATTTTTAATTTTAATTATTGGAAAATTAATTAAATTATTATTATTATTATTATTTAATTTAATTATTTATTATTATTTTTAATTATTGTTATTTTAAATATATTTTTTTGAATATTTTTCTTTGAGCGTCAAACGCTAATTATCAAACTATTAATCAAACTTATTAATCAAACTTATTAATCAAACTATTATTAAATCAAAACCATTAAATTAATCAATCAAAAGCTATCAATCAAAAAATATCAAGCATTATGTCAGTCTCAGATGAGTCGTTACAATTAATTGATCAAACACTATAATCCCCCTTCGTTCCTTTCTTCTTTCTTCTTTTTATTCTTTCTTTATTCTTCTTTATTCTTTCTTTCCTATCGTTTTCAATTCTCATCTTCAAACTAATCTCCCTTTCGAGTATCATATATAATAACAATTCCTTCTTTCACATATTGTATCTATAAAATTTTGTTTCTTTATTTTTTTAATTTTTATTTTTATTTTTATTTTTTTTCAGTTTTTTGTTTTTGTTTTAGTTTTCGTTTTCAGTTTTTCGGTTTTCAAATTTATTACTCTTACATTATCCCTTTCTTTACTTTTCAAAAACAAAACTCCTTTTCAAATAATACTCCTTCCAACAAAATACTCCTTTTTTCAATAAATAATAATAATAATACTTCCCCCTTCAATACTTTTTTAATCCTTTTTTTTAAAATTTAATACCTTTGTATTATTATTATTATTATTATTATTAAACGCAATATTATTGATGACGATGACGATGATTATTACTGCTTTGTCATTAAAAAAACACCTTTTATTGTCAAAAAGTAGTAATTATTATTATTTGCTGTTATATATTTAATATATATGTATATATATGTGTGTATGTATGATATATATAATTCTATAAATGGTAAAACTTTATAATAAACTTTTTTTGCCTCAATAATAATAATAATAAAACAATAATAAATAAATAAATAAATAAATAATAATAATAATAATAA
>PQFF01000103.1:427427-465905 GCA_003547095.1 Diversispora epigaea | reverse complement strand
TACTATAAATTACTATAAATTACTATAAATTACTATAAATTACTATAAATTACTATAAATTACTATAAATTACTATAAATTACTATAAATAAATCATTTCATTATAGATTATTAAAAATTATTACTGTACAAATAATAATAATAATAATAATAATAATAATAATAATAATAATAATAATAATAATTTAGAAGTTCTAATCTCATTGGTGAAATTATAAATATATAAAGTAGAGAAAAGTATATTATAACTGCCTGTAATGTGTATCATGGTATGATTATATGTCGTATGTTGTATGTAAGATGGATGTATACGTTGTTGTTGTTGTAATATATTCTATGTATGTTTATATGATCATATAAGTAAATAAGTAATAGATATTATGTATAACCAAAATTAGCTTGTCCCACCGAGTTTAAATTGTTTAAATTTCCAAGATGTATTAAAATTTTCCTAAATTGTTCATTTTTTTTCCCTTAGCCACCACTTCTTATATTACCACACATCATAATACATATATTTATATTTATATACATTTATTTATATATATATTTAGAGAGAGATATACTATTATACTCTATATATTTATACATATTTATCTACATCATGCATATTTTTTTTATATATTATATTTTATTCTAATACTTTATTCTAATACTTTATTCTAATACTCTATTCCTTTTTTTTTTTTAACTATAATGGAAAAACAGATTCTAAAAATTATGAAACCATGAAAATTATAAATGATATGAAACTTTGAAACTACGATAAAACTATAAACTCACTATAAATAAATAAATCAACATATTTGTAATATAAGAAATATCAAATGTCTCTTTATTTATAAGTTCTTATTATTATTCTTCTTTATTATCAATAATGAAAAAAAAAGTTAAATAAATTAATTAAATTAAATTAAATTAAATTGAATAAAATAAATAAAATAAAATAAAATTAGACGTTAATGTTAATTTATGCAACCAATCTCAAATACATATTTCTATTTAATTGAAGTTGATTGAAAAATGTAATTTGTAACGTGTAATTTATTATTTGATTGATTGATTCATTGAAAAATTTTTGAAAAATAATGAATTCAACAAATGAATAAAAAATATAAATGTTATTTACGGTGTTACAACAAATAATATCAAATAAGATTTCAGAGAATTTTAATAATTTTTAAACGGAATTTTGGTGATGATTTTTAGACGGGACGGTTATTTCCAAAAAAGATTAATAAAAGATTAATAGAAATTTAATAGAAAAAAATTAATTAATTAAAATAGGATACTATATAACTGACAATAACAGAACGGATTATTATTATTATTATTATTGTAACAAATTATAATTCGTATCATAAATTATAAATTATATTTTATTGTAATTTATTTTTGGTAGCGAATTATAATAAAAGTTTATTATTGTAGTAAATTATCATAACAAAAAAACCATAAATATATTTATAAATGTATTATAAATGTATTAAATGATGTATTAAATATGAATGTATCATTAAATATATATATAATAAATATATATATAATAATTAATTGGATTGTATAAATAAATAGAATAATAATAATAATGTGCGATGCGATTGACAAGATTTTGTGTATTATTATTTAATTAACTAATAAATTATATAAATTATTTAAATGCGATTTTTTTCCTTTTTTGCCTAGAAAAATACTACTTATTACTAATGAAATACGAGATTTATGTACTCCCTTCTCCGTTATTTATTTGTTTTATTGTTATTTTTGATTGTTGTTATATATAAACTTGTTATAAAATTGTTATATAGATTGTTATAGATTGTTATTGATTGTTATTGATTGTTATTGATTGTTATTGATTGTTATTGATTGTTATTGATTGTTATTGATTATTATTGATTATTATTTATTGCTATTCATTGTTATTTATTGCTATTTATTGCTATTCATTGTTATTTATTGCTACCCATTGTTACCCATTGTTATTCATTCCGCTTTTTATCAATGTCTATGTTCTTAATACGTTCTAATTGTGTTCCAATATGGTTCGAATGCGTCAAATATGTCGGATCGTGTAGGAGAGAACGGACATATCCAATTCACTTTATTTAAATTTTATTTCCCCAAAATTTGATACTTTGATGATTACTTGATGCTTTATCATTACTTTATCATTACTTGATACTTTCTTTATAATTACTTGATTTATCATTTTACTTATTTTTTGCTTTGTAATTGTTTTTTTTTTATAATTTCTTTTATAATTACTTTTATAATTACTTTTATTGTCGACAAATATACATCTTCATTTGACAATTAGAGAGTGCATATACGGTAATTACTTTGTTTACGATAAATAGGAAAATTATTATTATTTATATTATTTTGGGAAATTATTATCCATTTCCTTTTTTATAAAAAAAATATTTTACTATCATTTGTTATTATTATTATTATTATTATTATTATTATTATTACTNATCTAAATTAGAATCTTGTAGTGGTCCTACCAATGATTCACGTCTTTTACGTTCTTGCTCCCTTTCAACCTTTTCTATTGCTGCCAATTGCGATTTAACATCTAAACTAATTACCTCTTTATACATGGGAAGTTTACCATCACTAACGGGTGGAAGATTTATATGTTCTGAATGTATTCGATGATTTTTAGCAACTATCATTGCTTCCACTAACTCTCTGATTCTTTCTTGTGTAGCAAGTGCCAAGTAAGCTAATGCTTCAGGATGAACATTTAATATTTTATGTTGCAATGCTTTTTTTTTATTTATTTATTACACAAATAATTAGAATTATTACTACTTAATTTTATTGATATTCCAAAGAAAGGTTATAATTATTGTAATTATCTTACCTATAGATTGTACCTTTGCAACCAATGTTTTCTGATTTAAGAAACTTTGATTCCGTGAGCGGTCAGGTTGATATTGTGTTGAAAAGGAGGATTGACGCGCCGTCAATAATTCATTTTCTCTTCGTATATTATTTTCCTCCGCCTATTTTTTTTAATTAAATATTTATATTAACTACAATACTAACTATAATTATTATTATTATTATTATTATTATTATTTATTCATTTATTTTATTTATTTATTTTTTTTTTTAAAAAAAAAAAAAAGGTTCTAACCATCATTTAATTATTAATTATTAATTATAATTATTATTAATTATCAACTATTATTTTATTTCTTTAATTATTATCATTTAGTTAATTATTTCAGTTAATTTTTTTTTTTGAAAAAGGAGATGATCTCTCGTTACAGTTGTATCCTCGCTCGGAGTTTTATGTACCATGTTTCCTAGGGGCGCTTATAATCTGGAAATACCGGAGTGTGTGAGAGTTATATGTATTATTATTGTTCATTGTTAAAACAATTGCTATTGTTGTGTTGTGGTTGCGGGGTTTTGTTGTTGTTGTTGTTGTTTTTGTTGTTGTTGTTGTTGTTGTTGCTGTTGTTATTGTTATTGTTATTGTTGTTTTGCTGTGGTGAGTGGTTTGTTGTCGTTGTGTTGTATTGTGATGAATAATAATTTATCTAAATTGTAACGTTATTATTACAGGTAAAGATATAGATAGATAGATAACTATCAAATAATAATTATAATCGTTTCCAGGATATTTATTTAATTTAATTTAATTTTAATTTTAATTTTAATTTAATTTTTTAATTTAATTTTTAATTGAAATTTTTAATATATATATATAGTTCATATTAATGTCGTAGTATGTCCGTCATTCATTCTCGCTCTTAATGGTGCGTCTTTTTTAATTTCTTTGTATATCCTTTTGTCTTTGTAATTATTATAGTATTAATAAACATATATTTTAACCTATTTTGTTTCATTCGTTTCGCTTTTTTATGATTCTGTTTCTGTTATTATTGAATGATAGAAAAAATTACAATGATATTACCAAGAAATTACAATCAATGAATAATAAAAATAATAAATTACTATGATATTACCAAACTAAAATGTAATTTACATATGAATATCATATTTTAAAATAAACAGAACGGATTATGATATGATGAATGATGTTAAACAAAATATTATAAATATTTTTTTTGGAATTTCGATATTACTAAATGGGGCAATTAATTTTCAATGAATAGGAGAGACATATTTTACTTTATTTTTTTTTTATTGAATAAATGGAATAAATGAAATAAATATTCTAGGAGTATAAAAAAAAATCATCGGGAGTATAATAATAAAGATAATAATAATAAAGATAATAATAAAGATAATAATAAATAATAAAGAATAAAGATTATTAAAAATAGATCTATTTATTTTTATATCAAATATTAAATTCATTATATTTATTATGAAAGATAAAAATATATCTATTATTTATTGTATTAACATCAAGTATGAGGCAAGATTTTTTTTTTCTATTAATGCTATATATGTAATATGTGAAGATGATGTTTATATGCTATGCTTCTGAATGATATTTAAGGAACTAATATCTAAATATTAACTTGTATTTATTATATATATTAAACTTGTATATTAAAAAAATTGCTATCATATCATATCATTATCATTATATTCACGAAATAGTAATTGACGAGTAAAGTCAATTAGTCAATTTAGCCAATTTCAACAAAGAATAATCATTCTCGAGGATCGTGAATAGGACCGACCAGTTCATGTCCCGTATTTTCATGTCATATCCCGTGGTCAGATTTAATTTGTTTTTTTTTTAATAAAACTTTTAATATTTTTTAATGTCGTACCTCATTTACACGATATGATGGATCCCCAAAATTATTTATTAATTATTCTTCTTATTATCATCATCATTATTTTTTATTATTATTATTACTATTATTGTTGTTTGGTTCATTTTAATAACTTTAATCATCCAAATAAATTATATGATGGAAAAAAAAAAAAAAAAGATTTATTCTTTTTCTTTAAACATTTAGAAANTTATTGTATTAACATCAAGTATGAGGCAAGATTTTTTTTTTCTATTAATGCTATATATGTAATATGTGAAGATGATGTTTATATGCTATGCTTCTGAATGATATTTAAGGAACTAATATCTAAATATTAACTTGTATTTATTATATATATTAAACTTGTATATTAAAAAAATTGCTATCATATCATATCATTATCATTATATTCACGAAATAGTAATTGACGAGTAAAGTCAATTAGTCAATTTAGCCAATTTCAACAAAGAATAATCATTCTCGAGGATCGTGAATAGGACCGACCAGTTCATGTCCCGTATTTTCATGTCATATCCCGTGGTCAGATTTAATTTGTTTTTTTTTTAATAAAACTTTTAATATTTTTTAATGTCGTACCTCATTTACACGATATGATGGATCCCCAAAATTATTTATTAATTATTCTTCTTATTATCATCATCATTATTTTTTATTATTATTATTACTATTATTGTTGTTTGGTTCATTTTAATAACTTTAATCATCCAAATAAATTATATGATGGAAAAAAAAAAAAAAAAGATTTATTCTTTTTCTTTAAACATTTAGAAATGTGGTCTCTTTAATTCTAACTAAAAAAAGAATTATCACAAAAGAAATCTAGAACAATAATTATTCTTCCACTTATATATAATTAATTAATTAGATCTACCAAAGCTCATGTCATATTAATGTTGTGTCATGTTAGAAATGATAAATTAAGTTAGAGATAAACGATTGTGATTAAAAGAGGAAACACACAAACATACAAATTTAAATTATTCATTGGCGTTTCGAAACTCATTGATTAAAAAAAAAATTTCATTGTAAAGATAGAAATTATTTATTATTTATTATTTATTATTTATTATTTTTTTCTTTTCAACTTTTCACGACGACGAACGACGATATTCTACAATTGATTGATATATAGAATTTCATTTTTTTTTTAAAAAAAATATATACAGTATATATAAATATAAATAATAATAATATATTATTAGGAGTGTAAATAAATACTGATTAACTAAAATAATTTATTAATATAAATTAAAATAATTTATTAATATAAATTAAAATATTTATTAATATAAAAATATTTATTAATATAAAAATATTTATTAATATAAAAATATTTATTAATATAAAAATATTTATTAAAATTGTAATCACCCCCTATATTATTTGTGCTACCATAGTTGGATGTCGTCATTCTCGAAAGTTGTCCAAACCAGTTTTACTTTTCTCTTCAGAATGCCTAAAAATTTTCTTGCAACATTCCTTTTTATCTCTATTTCAGAAAGTTAAGCGATTCTCGGCATTTCTTCAATGCATTATGCAGGTTGCTTCTAAGTATAACATTCTGGAAAAGTTTTTTATTTAAACAATGCTTGGACAATGCTCGGGCATAACAATGAACATTCTTAAAATTCTCTGAACATAGAAAATGCACAACATTTGGCCTGGAGGTATGTTCATGAGAAGAAGAAGATAGAAATGTGTATCCCCTTCCCAAAAGAAGAATACAATAATAACTGAGAAATCCTACCAGTTCTCGTTTCTCAATATAATTGTTAAAGAACCAGATCAAAAAAGGGTGCATAATCTTTTACTTTATTATGAATAATTTCAAATTAATTCGATTATCAAGGATTAAAAAAATTTTAATAATAGTTTTCTGTTCTAAGGTTGCTGGACGAAACTATTTTCTAATTGCCCAAAACATTTCGTCTGGAAGGTTCCCGCTTAAACTTTGGTCCAAATGACTAAACTTGGTTCAAAATGGCAAATTTCGACCAAAACTATTAATCAATAAAATCACCCATAAAAAATTTAAAAATATATTTTTATTTACTAATTTTAATGTCAAAAATAATACTAGCTTAAATTTAAAGTTAAATTCACACTACTTATGAACTAACCAACTTATAAATGGTTTAATTTTAAATTTTAAAAATTTACTAATTTATTTAGTTTAAAAATAATGTGTCTGAAACTTATATTTAAATTTACCAAGCCTTTTTTTTAAAAATATTTGATTAATAAATAAAAAACTTTTGTATATAAAACTATTTTTAAGTTTTTAATTTAAGCTTGATGAGAAGTTTCATATCAGTTACATTATTTATGAAATTTTAAATAATTAATTTTATAATTATTTATTTGATTCAAGTTGTAGTATTTTATTGGTTTTGATTTTATCCCGGTTTCTGCATTTCAAAACATTATGTTTGCCCAAACCTTTTGCTGCCCAAATAATTTCAATTTCATTTTAAGATGGTATTAGTAAAAATGGTACCAGTAATTAATCGCGGATTTTTGAATGAAATTGTGATATGATATAAATCTGTAATTTCTTAATAATTCAAAAAAAGAAAAAAATTTTAATTATTTAGAATTTCCAGATTTTTCTCTTCAAAATGGTAATGGTTTTTTTTTTTCATCTCAATTAAATGAAGTTAGCTTAAAGAGAAGTTTTGTTAAATATAAACTTTGAATAATATCAAGACATCTAGTGATTCTATTTGGACTTACTTTATCAAGGTGAATTATTTCATTTAAAACAAAAATAAAATAGACATTGATTAAATTATTTTATCATAAAGTTTTTATTTAAATTTGTATACTTGTAGATTAATTGCATGTCTTTAAAGGCATGCAAATTAATTGTAAAATAATTGTGGGCTTGCAAATAATGCAAATTTTTGGACTCAATAGTTGCAATACAGGCAAAATATGAAAAAACAATCTGTTACGTAATTAATAGAAGTTGGAAAAGCAATTGTTAGGTTAATGTTGTTATTACTTTTTGTGTTAAATTCTTTTGTGAATATTAATTGTGTGTTAAATCTGCATTATTTGCATATTTGATTACGCATCGATTTTCTCATTAATAAATTTCAGATTTCTCGTGCGTTCACAGGATTTGATCGTATCCACGAGATGAGAATTGTATCCACGAGATGAGAATTTATTCAAAATCCTGTGAATCCATTAATTAATTATAATTAATTATTTAATTTAATTATTATATAATTATTCGTTTTCAGCCTTTACACAAATCACACAAATCATACAAATCTCATCGTGCAACTTCGATTTATGTACAATAGTTGATCACCTGATTCGTTCATCATGAGAAAGACCTAAAGGATGTTAATTATTTACTTGCACGGATCAATTATGCATTCCACATACTTCAATTATTTCTATAAGTATTAACCTTCTCGATATAAGTAATAAATATTATTAATTAAATAATATTTAATTAATTAAATTATATTTAATTAATTAAATTACATAATATTAAATTTAAATAATATTTAATTTTTTTAATTTAAACAATATTAATTAAACAATATTCCTCAAAAAAAAAGAATGTAATTAAATAATAATATGTACAAAAATCAAAAATCAAAAAAAAATAAACAATTTGGACTTTTCGAATAATAAAAAGCAATAAATCAGACCATCAAATTTACTTCCGATTCTTCCGATTTTAAGACCTCCAAGCCCCAAGAAAGCCTTTCTTCTTTACTATTATTAGGTTCATTATTTATCATTATCTAATATATTATTATATATTAATTTAATAATTATTTTTTTATTAATTTTATTAATGCAATGCTATCAGACCAGGAAAAATCAGCAGACACTTTGTGTGACAATAAGACGGAGAGATGCTTTTCTTCCTTTTGATACATCAATCTAGATCCTTATTATTATTCTTTTTATTTTTATTATTATTTATCTCGGCATTCCATTTTCTTTTCTTTTTTTTTTTTCGATAAGTAATTCCATTCAAAAAAGTAATCCTTTCCATAAATTTTCTATTCAATAGAATAACCTTTTCCTTTGAAACATTATTTTGGACATTCATTTGAAAAATAAAACACTAAATTATAAACACAAATAAAAAATTATGTGTGTACAATAATTTAATAGGTTTTAAAGTAATAGTTTATCAACCATAAATGAGATTTATATTTTATTTTTTTTTAAAAAAAAACCAGATTTTAATAAATATTATTCCGGTTTAAGTTTAATTTTACCTAGCCCCCTGAACTCTTACAACCGATTTTTAAAAGAATAATAAAATTTATAATAGGATTGTTTTTAACAAAGTTTATCTTATCTTAGTCACGTAAAAGATGCAAGTATAACTATTTGTATTATTTGTAAAAAGCCTTATTTATGTTCCAAATTTTGGGCATGAAAGTATTTTGTATTCACAAAACTGAAATCGATGAAAATAAAAGAAATTAGAGAAATATATGGTGGTAATTTTAATGGATCATTATTAAGAAGTTTTTAAATTAGCAAAAAGATAACAAATATAACATCACGTGTATTTAAAGTTTAAATTACCTTTCCTACTTTTAAATTACTTAAAATAATTTAACGATTGATATTTTAAATGATGATGCCAAAATTAAAAAAAAAATTGATAAAAAATCATAAAATTGATAATACATAATAATAATACATAATAATAAAACTAAAATATCAATTATATTCAGAGAGTGAAAGAATGACGTGACGAGAAAGAGGGAAGAATTCTTGTTTCGTCAAAAATTTTTACTGATTTTATATTACTTGAACCATATATTAACTTTATTATTAATTTATCTTGAAATATTGTTACTAAATAATTTAACTAATAATTAAATAGCAAAAATTTAAAAAAAAAAAAAGAATTCCAAAAATATAATCTATGCAAGTTTATTTTCTTTATAAAATTTATCTTAAATATCTCAATTGTATCAATTTAAAAATGAATGTTTTTTAAGATTTTTTTAACAACTTTAAATACTTCATAATTAACAATTGAAAAGTTTTTTGATAATGTTCTTATAGGTTTTTCATAACTTATACAATCACAACAGCAACTATTATTATCTAAAGTAAAATTGGATACATAACTAGACAGTTGAAATTTCCATCCAAATTTTGGCCCAACCTGATGTTGATAACCTTTTTTTGATACATTACGAATTGCAAATTGGGGATCCTTTACTCTGCTAAGAATTGAATTTTGAATATTCCCATTTTTTAATGAGAAAATGAAACTATCGTTTGTTTGCGCCCATTCACCATCAGTAGTGCTATCCCATGCTAAAGGATTATAACCTCCAATAATTTCGTCAGTTCCTTTAACTTTTGCTACAACTACTGTATTAGAATGACCATGGCAAATATTCCAAAATGTTTGAGGAGCAAATCCATCTCTAGTCCCATGTAAAATTAATTGAAAATCATAGGGATTATTTGTTGTTGGATAATTAATTGTTTTACGGTCAATCCATGCAGAAATTTCCGCTACATGTTCTTCGGAAATGATAGTTGAAAAAGGTTCTTTTGTACGAGAAGGTAATTCAGTAATTAAAGTTGTTCTTGGTGGTAAAATAACTGATTTTATTGGTCGGTCAGGAAGTGCTATATGTTTTTTTATATCTTCCCAAAGTTGTTTATCAAGAATTTTTTTGTAGAGTTTAATTTTATCATAAATCTCTGCACTTGAAAGTTGAAAGTATCGAATGTATGGGAGACATTATTGTAAAGAGGTTTTTAGTGTAAAGAAATTTTCATTGGTCCATTCTTCAACATCTGTAGGCAAACCAGGATTCTGTGAAATTCCCCACTTGATGATATAATCCCAAATTTTAATCTCTTCAATTTGTAAATCATCTCGCTTGAGAAGAGACATTAGTGCAGATTCAGGAAGAGAAATAAATTCATTAGAATCGAAAATAAGATTTGGATATTTGGCAATAATATCATTATAAAAATTTTCTAAATTTTTAAAGTTATTTTTATTAAAAATGGTATGAAAAATAAGAGAAAAATGCGTTTTTAACCAAGAAGTTTTGGTTTCAATGAGAAGAATTTCTAATTTGTTAGTCAACTCCTCAATTTCAAAATTATCAGTATCTAACATTAAATCAAAAATAAACCTAGTTTCGACATTTTCTAAATTAACAATCCCACTATAAATGTATCTACGTGAAATAAAATAATAATTAATAAATAAATTTATAAAATTATAATAATAATGAATAAATTAAATATATAACTGATAAGTAGTTATTGATAATAACTTACTTAAGAATAACATCAAAAATCCGAGCAGAAATATTTGGCATGGTAATTATTTTAATATTATTCTCATTTGGCTGAATATTTTCTAATTCTTTATAAAAATATGGTGACCGACATTTTAATACGTTAGAATGTNAAATTTTAATCTCTTCAATTTGTAAATCATCTCGCTTGAGAAGAGACATTAGTGCAGATTCAGGAAGAGAAATAAATTCATTAGAATCGAAAATAAGATTTGGATATTTGGCAATAATATCATTATAAAAATTTTCTAAATTTTTAAAGTTATTTTTATTAAAAATGGTATGAAAAATAAGAGAAAAATGCGTTTTTAACCAAGAAGTTTTGGTTTCAATGAGAAGAATTTCTAATTTGTTAGTCAACTCCTCAATTTCAAAATTATCAGTATCTAACATTAAATCAAAAATAAACCTAGTTTCGACATTTTCTAAATTAACAATCCCACTATAAATGTATCTACGTGAAATAAAATAATAATTAATAAATAAATTTATAAAATTATAATAATAATGAATAAATTAAATATATAACTGATAAGTAGTTATTGATAATAACTTACTTAAGAATAACATCAAAAATCCGAGCAGAAATATTTGGCATGGTAATTATTTTAATATTATTCTCATTTGGCTGAATATTTTCTAATTCTTTATAAAAATATGGTGACCGACATTTTAATACGTTAGAATGTGTTGTAAATAATTTTTCCTTATTTTCAACTTCAATGATTACATTGTAATCATCTTTATCATTAAGAAGCTCAATAAGGTTTTGAGATAACTTTTCAAAAAATTTTAATGTCATTTTTTTTTTTTTGAAGATTACGGAAAAAATAATATTTTATGTATTACAAATTGCATTATGGCAACTCAAATAAAATTTTTTATTGGTTTACGTAAGCATCACATTATGAAATTTTAGCCAATCAGAATTCAAAACGGGTTTATATAGAATTATGAATTTCATTTCTTTAATTATTATTGTAATCATCTAGACTTATGATTACAAAACTCCCATCCAAATTTTGGTCCCGTAATATGTTGACTAACTTTTGAATTCAATCTTATTCTTTGTGGAAGCAGAAAATTGCATTATGTTGTTATTTACAATCCTATTGGCTGGCTGGAATGTCAATTTAATAAAGACTGTTTATTTTTTCTTTAAAAAATAAAAATAATAAAAATTATAAAAATTATATTCTTAATAGTGTAAAAGATGTAAATATGGCTATTATCCTTATGTCGGTCCATGTTTTAGCAATGATTTATTTATGTCAGTATTTTAAATTATTTTCATTCATAATAGAGTATTATTAGAAAAAGATAAAATATTTTAATTTACTAATAAACAATAATATAGAATTACTGTGGGTATGATATTGTATCTTTTAATTATGTAAAATCAATTATTATTATTGGATGAAGTTTTTTAATTCAGTCTTAATTTATTTAAAATAATTATGCCACAAGGATTATATATTTACTATATAATTATTTATATTAAATTTATAACAAGTTCATGAAGTTTACTACTCAAATTTTTATTAGGCATTGATTTCTTTTATCTTTTCCGTGATTTTTCTCAAATCAATGTTACTTTAAGATATAGTTATTAAATTTCCAAATTCCTTTATTGATATTTTTATATTTTAAAGTTGTGATCATTTTTTTTTTGGTGTTCTAAATCTATGTACAGTAATAAATAATATTATTATTAATATGAAAGAATCTATTTTAATTTTGATGTGTTATTTATAATAAATAATTCCATTCAAAAATTAATCTTTTCCATAAATAAATATCTGTTCCTTTTTCTTTAAAAAATAAAAACAATAAATAATAAACACCAAATAAAAAATCATGTGTACAATAATTTTAAAGTTATTAATAAATGTTATACATAATAATAATATCTTCATTCCGGTTTAAGTTTAATTTTACCTACCCCTGAACCTTTCAACCGAATTTTTAAAAGAATAAAATTAGAAATATGATTATTTTTAATAAAGATTTAAAAGGTTTTTTATAAATAGCTATAGTTATACCATCTTTTACGTGACTAAGATAAAACTTGTCTATGTTCCAAATTTTTGGGTATGATTTATTTATTAAAGCACATTATGAAGTTTTTTAAATTATCAAAAAGATATAATATTTTAATTTATTACCTCCCACTTTTAAATTACTTAACTAAAAATAATTTAATAATTGATATTTTTATTATAAGATCTTAAATGAAATTTTCAATATCTTTGAATTATCTGAAAACAATTCAATAAAAAATTCATAAAATCGATAATGCATAATAATAAAACTAGATATTCTGAGAAAGAAAAATGAGAAAAAGAATGACGTGACGAAAAGAGAGGGAAGTGTTCTTGTTGCATGTGGTAAGTAATTATTGTTTCGTCAAAAATTTTTACTGGTTTTATATTACTTGGACCATACAAACTATATTAACTTTATTATCAAATTATCTCTCACTAATATTCAAATAACAAAAATTTAAAAAAAAAAGAATTCCAAAATTCCATAATTTAGAATAAAATAGAATATATGCAAGTTTCTTTTCTTTATAAAATTTATCTTAAATTTTTTTATAAAATAAATTATAGTCATTTAGTATTTTATTTAATAATTTATTTCTTCAATTGTATCATTTATTCATTTAAAAATCAAATATACATACATATAACTAAAATATCATTTAAACTCTTCTTGTACTTGATTCAATATTTATAATAATAAAATCGATATTTTTTAAGATTTTTTTACAACTTTAAATACCTCGTAATTGGAAATTGAAAAGTTTTTTGATGATGATGTTCTTATAGGTTTTTCATAATATTCTCATTGGCATTATAGAAATTACCATTATCTAAATATATTACTACGCAAAAAGTGATACATTCTCAATTGCAAATTGTGATTTTTTATTCTGCTAAGAATTGAATTTTGAATATTCCTATTTTTAATGAGAAAATGAAACTATCATTAGTAGTTCTATCTCGTGCTAAAAGATTATAACCTCCAATAATTTCATCAGCTTCTGTAACTTTTGTTAAAAATACTGTATTAGAATGACCATGGCAAATATTCCAAATGGTTTGAGGAACAAATCTATCTCTAGTCCCATGTAAAATTAATTGGAAATCATAGGGATTATTTGTTGTTGAATAATTAATTGAAATTTCTGCTGCTCTTCCTTTGCACGAGAAAGTAATTCGGTAATTAAAGTTGTTCTTGGTGGCAAAATAACTGATTTTATTGGTCGGTCTGGAAGTGCTTTATGTTGATTAATATCTTTTCCAAAGTTGTTTATCAAGAATTTTTTTGTGATACTTAATTTATCCTATATTTCTGCATTTGAAAGTTGAAAGTATCGAATGTATGGGAGACATTATTGTAAAGAAGTTTTTAGTGTAAAGAAATTTTCATTAGTCCATTCTTCAACATCTGTAGGCAAACCAGGATTCTGTGAAATTCCCCACCTGAAATTTTAATCTCTTCAATTTGTAAATCATCTCGCTTGAGAAGAGACATTAGTGCAGATTCAGGAAGAGAAATAAATTCATTAGAATCGAAAATAAGATTTAGATATTTGGCAATAATATCATTATAAAAATTTTAAAGTTATTTTTATTAAAAATGGTATGATAAATAAGAGAAAAATGCGTTTTTAACCAAGAAGTTTTGGTTTCAATGAGAAGAATTTCTAATTTGTTAGTCAACTCCTCAATTTCAAATTTATCAGAATCAAAAATAAACCTAGTTTCGACATTTTCTAAATTAACAATCCCACTATAAATGTATCTACGTGAAATAAAATAATAATTAATAAATAAATTTATAAAATTATAACAATAATGAATAAATTAAATATATAACTGATAAGTAGTTATTGATAATAACTTACTTAAGAATAACATCAAAAATCCGAGCAGAAATATTTGGCATGGTAATTATTTTAATATTATTCTCATTTGGCTGAGTATTTTCTAATTCTTTATAAAAATATGGTGACCGACATTTTAATACGTTAGAATGTACTGTAAATGATTTTTCCTTATTTTCAACTTCAATGATTACATTGTAATCATCTTTATCATTAAAAAGCTCAATAAGGTTTTGAGATAACTTTTCAAAAAATTTTAATGTCATTTTTTTTTGAAGGTCACGGAAAAGTATTATGAAATTTTATTACATGCTTCTGACATAATTAGTTTAGTAAAATAGAAATCAAATTGNATAAATTCATTAGAATCGAAAATAAGATTTAGATATTTGGCAATAATATCATTATAAAAATTTTAAAGTTATTTTTATTAAAAATGGTATGATAAATAAGAGAAAAATGCGTTTTTAACCAAGAAGTTTTGGTTTCAATGAGAAGAATTTCTAATTTGTTAGTCAACTCCTCAATTTCAAATTTATCAGAATCAAAAATAAACCTAGTTTCGACATTTTCTAAATTAACAATCCCACTATAAATGTATCTACGTGAAATAAAATAATAATTAATAAATAAATTTATAAAATTATAACAATAATGAATAAATTAAATATATAACTGATAAGTAGTTATTGATAATAACTTACTTAAGAATAACATCAAAAATCCGAGCAGAAATATTTGGCATGGTAATTATTTTAATATTATTCTCATTTGGCTGAGTATTTTCTAATTCTTTATAAAAATATGGTGACCGACATTTTAATACGTTAGAATGTACTGTAAATGATTTTTCCTTATTTTCAACTTCAATGATTACATTGTAATCATCTTTATCATTAAAAAGCTCAATAAGGTTTTGAGATAACTTTTCAAAAAATTTTAATGTCATTTTTTTTTGAAGGTCACGGAAAAGTATTATGAAATTTTATTACATGCTTCTGACATAATTAGTTTAGTAAAATAGAAATCAAATTGGGCGAGAAAAGATATAACTTAAAATCCGAGTAAAAATTTTTCATTAGTAATAATATTGTTTTTATTCCAAAATAATTAATTCGCGATTCGTGCCATTAATAAAAATTAAGGATATATAATATAATATTTACGGAATCCAAAAATAGTAAATTAATAAATAAAATTCTTTCTTCTTATATAAAATTATTTATAAATAAATCTTGATTATAAAAGTAGACAAATAACATATTTTATTGATCATGTTGTTAATTTTTATTATTATTTTAAAAAATCATACTTTAGTTTGGATTCCAAAATGATAAAAAAGCATAGTAAATTTTCCCGTTTTCTATTAAGTTTCTATTATAACAATTGACCAGTTCTTTTATGAAACACGAATTAATTTCTAATTTATTTTGTTAGTAACTTTAAATACTTCATAATTGGCAATTGAAAAGTTTTTTGATGATGATATTCCTATAGGTTTTTCATAACAATAAAAAATCAGTGAATAATCATCTAAAGCAAAATTAGACTTATGACTTACACAAATAAAATCCCACCCAGGGATGGATTCAACAACAAATTATATTGTAATTGCAAAAAGTTAAAGATATAGATGAGGTCATTGATGGTTACAATCCTTTTGGCAGGCTGGAATTCTAATTTAATAAACCAAGTTTCTGAAATTAAGGAATGTTTTATTTTTTCTTTAAAAAATAAAAAAAGAATAAAAAATTATATTCTTAGTCATGTAAAGATACAAATACGACAATTTTTAATTATTCTTATGTCGGTCCATGTTTTAGCAATGATTTAATTATGTCTGGATTTAAATTATTTTACATTAATAAAGCTGAAAACTATGAAAAACATATGGAGAATTTTCAATAAATGATTATGAAGTTTTTCAAATAAGCAAGAGATAAAATATTTTAATTTATTAATAAACAATAATATAGAATTACTGTGGGTGGGTGAAATCAATCAAAGAAACTTTTAACAAATTTATTATTAAATAATTATGAAGTTTTTTAATTCGGTCTTAATTTATTTAAAAATAAATAATTCATTGAATTATGTCCCAAGGATTATATATAATTACTTATATTTCAATTTAGGGCATAGTTACTTTTAAAAATTTACTTACTAATGTGTCGAAATTTTATTTGAGGAAAGTACAAGTTTTATGTTTGTTAAAGTTTATTGTAGTTTGATTAGTTTGATTCATTTGTTATAAATTTATTAAGTTTATTAGTATATTACTTTTTTTTTATTATCTATATAATTAAATTTATATTTCTTTTTGAAAAAATATATTACTTTCTATTTTTAAAGAATAATCTTATATTTCAAAAGGCCAGAAATTCAGTTAATTGGATTATAATAAATAAATATTAATAAAATAATTAATAATGATAAATAAATAATGATATTCCATAATTTGTGTGCTTTCTTATTCAAGCAAATAAAGTTTAAGAATAATCTATAAATCAACATATATATATAATTTATACAAAATGTTTGAGTATGTCTGTTACATGCTGAACCTTTAATAAAGAGATAACATTAAATAAATTTAAATTCATCTGAAATAGGTGATAAAAATAAATAATCTTACCTACTGGAACGCGTCACATATAATAAATAGTATAATATAATAAATAGTATAATATACTAATGGATGAAGTAGTCTCTGTTGAGCTAATCTAATACTTGATTATATTTGATATAATAAAAGATGATGGTTTTGGTCATGTTTAACGATGTTTTTGACGAAACTGATTATTGTGAATCGTTTTGAACTTTGTTAATTTTGTCTTTAAAAAAAAATCCGATATTTTTCTTTGAAAAAGATATAAAAAAATTCTGGGTTTATAAAAATTCGCGTTATACTTAGCTTTTGTTTCAACCAAGAAAAAATTTTCGAATAACCTCAAAGTTTGTTTAACTGTAAAAAAAAACAACTATATAAATTGTGGTGCCATTTCACCTAAATTTTTTAAGATAATGTATATTTAATGTAAATTAAATAATCTTTTTCAAGACAATGCGTAAATAAAATATTTTCATGCTTCCATATTTATATTTTTACAGAAGTTAGCTTAAAAAGAAGTTTTGTTAATATAAATTTTAGAATAGAATTTAAAATATAAACTTTGAATGATGAATTCTATTTGAGAGTGATTCAACTTACCTGATCAAGGTGAGCATTTGGTTATTGTTTCATTCAAAACAAAAATAAACATTGATTAAATTATTCTATCATAAAAATAATTATGGGCTTTCAGAGAGATTGCAAATTTGTGGATTCAATGGTTGTACAAATACAAAATTTGCAGGTACCATCTTTAGGTATTACAAAATCCTTGTTTTTTTTGAGTTATTCAAAAATTCAACCTCTTCTTTAGATAAACGCTGTCACTTTGCTTTTCAAAGCTTATAATTTTTACATGATTTGAGTGATCATTATCACCACCTAATTAAATGAAGATATAGATATTTAAGTTGGAAAGGAAATTGTTGTCAATGTTATTAATTCTTGTTATTACTTTTGTTAATTCTTTTATGATGAAATCTTTTGCATATTTGATTACTTTCTTATTGAACTGACTGAAACTTAATTAAAAAAATAGTTCTTAAATTCCAAATTTCTCGTGCGTTCACAATCATGCCCACAAGTTAGAATTTATTCAAAATCCTGTGAATTGCACGCACGCATTAATTAATTATATTAATTAATTATCATATAATTATTCGTTTTCACCCTACTTGATCACCTGATTCGTCTCGATATAAATAATATTAATTAATTACATAATATTAAACAATATTAACTAAATAATAATATGTACAAAAATCAAAAATCAAAAAAAAAAATAATCGAATGATAAAAAGCAATAAATCAGACCATCAAATTTACTTCCGATTCTCCCGATTTTAAGACCTTCAAGTCCCAAGAAAGCTTTTTCTTCTTTACCATTATTAGGTTCATTAGATTTAATATATTATTATCTAATATATTATTATTTATTAATTANCAATGTTATTAATTCTTGTTATTACTTTTGTTAATTCTTTTATGATGAAATCTTTTGCATATTTGATTACTTTCTTATTGAACTGACTGAAACTTAATTAAAAAAATAGTTCTTAAATTCCAAATTTCTCGTGCGTTCACAATCATGCCCACAAGTTAGAATTTATTCAAAATCCTGTGAATTGCACGCACGCATTAATTAATTATATTAATTAATTATCATATAATTATTCGTTTTCACCCTACTTGATCACCTGATTCGTCTCGATATAAATAATATTAATTAATTACATAATATTAAACAATATTAACTAAATAATAATATGTAAAAAAATCAAAAATCAAAAAAAAAAATAATCGAATGATAAAAAGCAATAAATCAGACCATCAAATTTACTTCCGATTCTCCCGATTTTAAGACCTTCAAGTCCCAAGAAAGCTTTTTCTTCTTTACCATTATTAGGTTCATTAGATTTAATATATTATTATCTAATATATTATTATTTATTAATTAATAATTAATATTAATGTTATTGATGCAATGCTACCGGAAAAATCAGCAGACATTTCGTGTTACAATAAAGCGGAGATGCCTTCTTTTAGTTCATCAATCTAGATCCTTATTAAAATTCTTTTTATTTTTATTATTATTTATTACAGCATTCCTTTTTCTTTTTTTTCGATAAGTAATTCCATTCAAAAAATAAATCTTTCCATAAATTTTCTGTTCAATTAAACAACCTTTTCCTTTGAAACATTATTTTGGACATTCATTTGAAAAATAAATCACCAAATTATAAATAGAAAATCATGTGTACAATAATTTGATAGGTTTTTAAAGTTCTAGTTATCAACCATAAATGAGATTCCGTTTAAGTTTACCTACTGAACTCTTATAACCGATTTTTAAAAGAATAAAATTTGTAATATGATTATTTTTAATAAAGATTTTAAAAAGGCTTATCCTGTGTTATTGTGTTATGTAAAAGGTGCAAGTATAACTATTTGTAAAAACTTCCAAATTTTGGGTATGAAAGTATTTTGTATTCGCAAAACTGAAATCGATGAAAAAAAAAGAAAATTAGAGAAATATATGATGATTTTCCAATAGATCATTATTAAGAAGTTTTTTAAATTAGCAAAAAAGATAAAATATTTTAATTTATTAATAAACGAATATAACATCACGTGTATTTAAAGTTTAAATTACCTTTCCTACTTTTAAATTACTTAAAATAATTTAACGATTGATATTTTAAATGATGATGCCAAAATTAAAAAAAACAAAAATAGATATTAAAATTAAAATATCAATTATATTTAGAGAGTGAAAGAATGACTTGACGAAAAAGAGGGAAGAGTTCTTGTTTCGTCAAAAATTTTTACTGGTTTTATATTACTTGGACCATATATTAACTTTATTATTGATTTATCTCGAAATATTGTTATTAAATAATTTAATTAATATTCAAATAAATTCCAAAATTATAATTTATGCAAGTTTATTTTCTTTATAAAATTTATCTTAAATTTTTCTATAAAATATGGATTACTTTAAATAAAATAAATTTTAGTATTTTATTTAATAATTAACTTTCTCATTTGTATCAATTTATTTATTCATTTAAAACATTATGTATATATAGTATACATAATGTATATAACTAAAAATATCATTTGAACATATATTTGATTCACCAAGATTTTCTGACAACTTTAAATACTTTGTAATTGACAATTGAAAAATTTTTTGATGATGTTCTTTTAATTCTCATTATCCGACGTAAAAATGGATACATTACTACGCAAAAAAAAAATTTCCCCCAAATTTTGGTTCAATAAGATGTCGACAACTTTTTGATACATTACGAATTGCAAATTGGGATCTTTTGTTCTACTAAGGATTGAATTTTGGATATTCAGATTTTTAATGAGAAAATGAAACTATCGTTTGTTTATACCCATTCACCATCAGTTAGTGCTATCTCATGTCAAAGGATTATAACTTCCAATAATTTCGTCAGTTCTTGCAACTTTGACTACAACTACTGTATTAGAATGACCATGGCAGAATGTTTGAAGAGTAAATCCTCATAAAATTAATTGAAAATCATATATATTGGTTGTTGAATAATTAATTGTTTTACGGTCAATCCATACAGAAATTTTTGCTACATGTTCTTCGGAAATGATAGTTGAAAAAGGTTCCTTTGTATGAGAAGGTAATTCAGTAATTAAAGTTGTTCTTGGTGGTAAAATAACTGATTTTATTGGTCGGTCAGGAATTTTTCCAAAGTTGTTTATCAAGAAACTTTTTGTAAGGCTTAATTGAGATGAATATATAGTAGGAATTGTTGCAATGTAGTTTTTAAAGTTTTAATATTTTTTTTAACCATTCTCCAAGGTTTGTAGAAGTGTAGGATCCTGAGAGATTCTCAATTGATGACATAATCACAAATTCAATTTGCAAGTCATCTCGCTTGAGAAGAGATTCGGGAAGAGAGGAAAGTCTTTGGAATCGAAAATAAGATTTGGATATTTGGCAATAATATCATTAAAAATTTTTTCTAAATTGTTAGAGCTATTTTTATAAAAACGGCATGGTAAATAAGAGAAAAATGCGTTCTTAACCAATGAACTAGTGTTGTTGACGGTCCGACTTGAAGCCAAAATCAAGCTAAGCCGTATGACCTGGAACTTCAAGTCAAACTGATGGGGTCATTAATATTGACTCCATCAACTTTCCATCAACTCAGAAACCAAGACTCTCATCGGCCCGATTCGGTCCGGTTCGGTTTAACAGCACTAATCTTGATCACCGACCGTCTATCTGACCATAAATAAGTTTTTAAAAATCATATTTAAAAAAATATTTGTATTAACTTCCAATATTTAGAATACGCTATTTTCTTTATATTCTTTTTATATTATTTCAAATTATCATTAATGAAATTATTTTCGGCCTTCCTAGTCTTAATAAACAAGAGTAGATATTCATTGTAACCAAAAAGACTTCATTGTAACCAAAAAGACTTCGACGTTTCAATATTTACATAATTTTTTCCATTTTAACAATTTCTTCAATATGGCATTAAATTTTTTTGAAAATTTATCAAATGATTTCATTAAACTTTTAGAAAATGGAGATGAACATAATATTATTATTGAAGTCGGAGAATCTTCAATTATGCAAACTTTTAAAGTTCATTCAACAGTCTTTTGTTACCGATGTCCTTATCTCTACGAGGAATTTAAAAAATCAACTATCAACAACGATGATAATATTAAAATTATTCAGAAACCACAAATATCTGCTAAAGTTATTAATATTATTATAAAGTAAGTGTTAAATAATAAATTTTCAAAGCAATAGTTTGCAATTTATTAATACTTAATAAAATATTTTGTAGATATATTTATGGGGCTAAGATCAACCTTGAAAAAGTAGAAATATCTACTATTTTTGATCTTTTGATAACTGCAAATGAATTTCGACTTGGAGAATTGGTTATGGGGCTTCAAAATTTTCTTATTGAAAGACATTCTTCTTGGATAAAATTAAATTTTTCAAAAATTTATCATTCAAGTTTTCAAATTAATAATTTAAAAGCAATTCAAAATTTTTGCAATGATATAATCGCAAAGTATCCTAATTCAATATTTGAATCAGAAGATTTTAATGCTCTTCCAGAAGCAGCTTTAGTATCTATTATTCAAAGGGATGACTTGCAACTAGAAGAATCCAAAATCTGGGATCATGTTATTAAATGGGGAATTTTCCAAAATAAAACTTTACCTTCAAACCTTGATGATTGGATTGATAAGGATTTTCAAATTCTAAAAAATACCTTACAACAATGTTTACCCCACATCCGATATTTTCAAATTTCCATTGAAAACATTGTAGAAAACGTGTACCCATATCAACAAATTCTTGATAAAAAATTGATGGCTGACATTTTAAAATATTCCATGACTTCAAACAAAGCTATCACCTCAACAATTTTACCACCTCGTAAAATATTTACCTCTCAGCTTCCAAATCGTGAAAATACTTTTCAAATGACATCATCAATTATTACCAAGGAACACGCAGCTGAAATTGCCTCTTGGATTGATAAGAAAGAAGTAACATATGATATAAACAATAATCCATATGAATTCAACCTTATTATTCGTGGAAGCAGAGATGGATTTGGATCCGATATATTTTGGAAATTATGTAATCAGAAAACAAATGTTGTTGTTGTTGCAAAAATTAAAGATACTGAAGATACTGATGAGATTATTGGTGGTTACAATCCTATTGGCTGGAATTCTAATTTAATAGGCCGAGTTTCTGAAATTAAGGATTTTTTTATTTTTTCTTTAAAAAATAAAAATAATAAAAATTTTATTCTAAGTCGTGTAAAAGGCAATACGGCTTTTATTAATTATCTCAATCTCGGTCCATGTTTTGACAATTATTTGTATATGTCTGGTAAATTTTTTCACGCCTATAAAACTGAAAACTATGAAAAACTAATTAGAAAAACATATGGAAGATTTTCAATAGATGATTATGAAATTTTTCAAATTAGCAAGAGATAAAATATTTTAAACAATATAAAATTACTGTGGATTTAAAGGGATGTATTGATTTCCTTTACCTTTTTCGTGAAACTTCTTAGATATATTACTTGATATTATTTCTATTTTAAGATATAGTTAATAAATTTCCAAATTCCTTTATTAATATTTACTAATATTTATTAATATTTTTTATTAATATGAAAAATCTATAATTGTGTTGTGTTATTTATAATCCTACAAGTAATTCACATTCGTTTTTTGTTAAATAGGGAGTACTTCGATAAATCTCATCCCATAGCTACTTTTATAGATTTACTTACTAATGTGTCAGTATATTATTGTGAGGAAAGTACAAGTTTTATGTTGATATTACATTTATTATAAATTTATTAAGTTTATTAATTAATTATATTTATATCTACATATTAGTAATTTTTTTATTATTTTTCTGAATTTCTTTCGATAATTTAAATTTATATTGAATTGGTTCTTTCCTTCTTTTGGAAGATATATTACTTTCCATATTAGCAGAAATTGATAGATTTTTCAATAATCTTATATTTCAAAAGGCCAGAAATTCAGTTAATTAAATAATAATAAATATTAATAATATTAATAAAATAATTAATAATGATAAATAAATAATCATTAATAAAAAATCCAATAATAATTAATAATTAATTCCACAATTTTCATGCGTTTTCTTTATTAAAGCAAATAAGAATCTTTAAATATAATTTATACAAAAGATTTAAGTATGCGATTTAATATCAAGTGTATTGTCAGTTATATGCTGAACTTCCTTAATAAAGATTAAATTAAATTCATCTGAAATAGGTGATAAAATAAATAACTTTGATATTATTAATTAATCTGGAATGTTTCAGCTGATACAAAACACATAACTGAATATTTGTGAATGGTTTTACTCAATGAACTTTATAGATTTATCTTAAAAAGAAAGTTATAATATTTTTCTTTGAGAAAGAAATATGAAAATTCATGTTATATTTAGATTTTGTTTCAACCACATTGAAAAATTTTGAAGCAGTACTGAACTGATTACATAAATATACAGTTGATATTTTTAAGCATAGGGAGGTCTGGATTTGATGTGTTACATGATTATTTATACTTGTTTTATAATAAAGTTCAATTGAATTTTAATTATTTATATGACAAGTCATCAAAATAATTACTTAATAGATGATGAAATTTTATAATTATATTTTTCCATGTCATTTCTTTTTGTTATTTAGATCAAGTAAGATTAAATATTTGGAAAAGTTTACATAAAGACATTTTTATAGTAACAAACTAAATAGATGAGTAATGTTTAATTACTTTTTAAATTAAAACTATTTATTTTATAACTTTTATTAAATTTTAATTACATCCAAATTATTTTATTAAATTTTATTAACTAAATCTAAATTATTTTTTAAATTTCAAATAATTATGAAATCTGTAATATATATATTACCAAGTAAAGATACCTGTTATAATTATTTACAAGAGTTGAAACTACCACTACACTTACACACAAAATTATTATGAAGCTCTGAAATTACAATTTCAAAGAAAAAGTCAAAATAGTTTTCATAGAAGTCAAAATTATTTTACTTAAACCCCAAACTTTTTTGATCACCTAGATAAATTCTTTGATTAAAAATACACATAACTGGATACTTTTTTTACTTTCATATATTGAACAGATTCTGAATAAATTTCAAAAAGAAGAAATACCTCAAAAATCCAAAATCAATTTTGAAAACATATGTAACTATCACAGCTCTATAAGAAGTTGCAATACTTAAAATATACTTAAAAATTTTTAAAATATACTTAAAATATATTTAGATTATTATACTTAAAATATACTTAAAATTTTTTAAAATATACTTAAAATTTCTTAAAATATAATTAAAATTTTTTTTAAAATATACTTAAAATATACTTAAAATTATACATGTTTCCAAAATTAATTTTAGATTTTTGAGATATTTTATCTTTTTGAGATTTATGCAGAATCTATTCTATATATGGAAGTAAAAAAAATACCCAGTTATGTGTATTTTTAATCAAAAAATTTATTTGAGTAATTAAAAAATTTCAGGTTTTAAGTAAAATAATTTCATTTTCTATGAAAAACTATTTTGACTTTTTTCTTCAAAATTGCAATTTCAGGATTCCAAAATAATTTTGTGTGCAAGTATACTCAAACAAATAATGGTAAATATATTTTAAGTGTATATAAGTATATTTTAAATATATTAAAATTATAAAAATTTTTAATATACTTAAAATATATTTACCATTATCTGTTTTAAATATATTTTAAATATATTTTAAGAAATTTTAAATCTATTTTAAAAATTTAAAATATATTTTAAGAAATTTTAAGTATATTTTAAAAAAATTTAAGTATATTTTAAGTATTTTAATATATATTAAAATTATTAAAATAGACTTAAAATATAATGATTAAATATACTTTAAGTATATTTTAAAATTTTTAAAAAATTTTAAAATATTACAACTTCTTATAAGATAAATCAAATGGCAGTTTTATCATAAACAGAATTCTAATTAATGACTAAAATTACTAAGATTTATTAAATATATACATCTAATTTATAAATAAGAATTTTCAATTTATTCTAATTTATAAATAGGAATTTCCATATTATGAATTTTTACAAATAAGTTGTCCAATTTGTACTATCAATAAGATTCTAATTTTTGCTCATTTGATCAGTGTTAACTACAATTTTTTTGAACTAAATCCTTTTATATTAGTAAATTTTTTCAAACATAAACTTTCAAAGTATTTCACTTTGATTACTTTTGAATATCTCTAGTATAAATATAATATTTATAAAAGTTATTGATATTGAAAACCTTTATTTTTATTAATAAAATATAATATTTTGAAAATTATTGGTATTAGTGATACCTGTTGTAATTCAAAAAAAGTGTCACAATTAATTGTGACATATGGTGTAATTCATTTTTTCTTATGGCATAATTAGTTGCAACTGGTTGCAACCTCCACAAATAATTATAACAGATATCTTTAATTGGTATTAATAATCTTTAATAACCTTCATTTTATTATAATTAAAAAATGGAAAACCATTGTAAATCTAGAGCATATAATATTATAATATGTAATCATTATTTAGTAATTGTTATCAAAAAATTAGAAAAACATTTCTTATATAATTACATTTTTGATATTTTGCCTATTGCTACATCAAAAATATAATTTTAGTATCAATTTACTTGTCTATTAAATATTCTACACTATGCTCTGAACAAAAACATAATATTTGCAAAAGTTATTAATTCAATAACTTTTAATAACCTTTACTAATGAAATTATTTCAATAACCTTTATTATAAAAAATTTCCTGATATGATATGATTTTAATTTAATATTAATTCTTAAAACAAATCAAATTTTATATTAGAAAAATAATAATTCAGCTAACATTATAGAAGTTACATCTATACATGTTATCAAAACTAATTTGGCCTTAACTATACATATTTCCAAAATTAATTTTGGATTTTTGAGATATTTTATCTTTTTAATATTTATTTAAAATCTATTCTATATATCAAAGTAAAAAAGTATTTAGTTATATGCATTTTTAATCAAAAAATTTATTTAAGTGATCAAAAAATTTTGGGTTTTAAATAAAATAATTTCATTTTTTATAAAAAACTATTTCAAAAAATTTTGGGTTTTAAATAAAATAATTTCATTTTTTTATAAAAAACTATTTCAACTTTTTTTTGAAATTGTAATTTTAGAGTTCTAAAATAATTTTATGTGAAATATAATTTTGACTTAACTCTTAAAATTTCAATTTTTAATTGTATTTGACTTAATTACTGGTAAAAATCAAAATTTGCTTTGATTCAATTCTAATTTTTCTTAATTTTGCATTTTAATAATTTTGACTATACATGTTGTCAAAACTAATTTGATCTTGACTCAACTCTTAAAATTTCGATTTTTAATTATATCTAACTTAAATAATTATGTCAACTACTAGTAAAAATCAAAATTCATCTTGACTCAACTTCAATTTTTTTTAATTTTAATTGTATTTGACTCAATTCAATAGTTTTGACAACATGTATAATTTTGACAATATGTATAGTTACATTATTAATTAAAACAATTATAATTTCAAAAAAAGAATTTTTTAATGTTGAAACAAGAGAAATTATTAATAAAATAGAAATAGTATTGGGGCAAAAAAAATTATTAATAGAATAAGAATTACATTTTTTTGAAAAAAAACAAATTATTGAAAAAGACTAAATTTTTGAATAATATAAAATTTTAATTTCTTGTAATTATGTATTTTGAAAAAAAGTATTAAAGAAATAAATGAAATTATCACAAGAATTACAATTAAAAGGACTTTTTCAAAAGTAAACAATATTATTAATTATATATTTGTAACAAAAGTATATAATAGACAAAAAACTGAAAGTATTTTTTTAAAAATTATAAAGTTTTTATTTTTAAAAAAGTTATTAAATAATAAATCTTATAGAAGAATTAATTATTGTTTATTAATAACTAAAATTATAACATGTAAAATTATCAAAAATTAAAATACAAAATAAAAATAATATTTTGTTTTTTAAAACTATAAGAAAATTACAAATTAGAATCAAATAATATATAACTTATGAATTAAACTTCAACAAAAAATAAAAAAAGAAAGAGAAAAAATGTTACCAAATTGTTCAAAATGTAACAAAGTTAAAAAAAAATACTATTAATATTTTTCATTAAATTTAATTTTTCAAGAATTAATTAAAGTTCAAAACAAAAATATTAATAGTATAAAATATTATCTATCGTCCAGTTTCGATGTTTTTTGGAAGAGGTGACAATTGAGATAAATCCGAATATTTGTTAAATACAATAATTGTCAAAGAAAAATAAAATTATAAAAAATTTGATTTTTTTAATTTTTATAAAATTCTATATTAGATTATTTCTATTTAGTTAAGAAAGTTATGCAGTTTATATATATCAAAATTGTTAAATTAAGTCAAATACAATTAAAATTAAAAAAATTGAAGTTAAGGCAAATTTTGATTGTTACTAATAATTAATACAATTAAATAAGTTAAACACAATTAAAAATTGAAATTTTAAAAGTTGAATCATGATCAAATTAGTTTTGACAACATATATAATGCAATTTACAAAATTATAAAAAGTATTATATAATTACCTTTAATATTTACAATAAAAATTAACAACATTCTAAATGGAAATAAAACTATTTACAATATTTTAGAAAAAATAATTATAGAAAATATTGATAAATTTGATCAGATAAATTTTTTTTACATGATTTTTTAATAGAATTACTTTAGAACTAATAAAATAATTATTATATTAAATATTTAAACTTTAAAAATAAAAAAAAGAATTATAATTATTTATAATTTAATATGAAAAAAAATTAAATATATAAAAAAAATAATAACTTATCTAGATCAAGGCTTAGCAATTCAAATATATCAAATTGTTTGATATTTAGCAACTCATAACTTTTTATATCTTATTACATATTATGATATCAATACTTTTACTACTTAGAAAATTAATAAAATACTTTTTCAACTTGTAACTAATTTTAAACATATTAATATTTATACATATAAATTTATTTGTATTAGTATTAGTAAAAACTGAATTAATATTAAAAGTTTTAACTGGTGAATTTCAATCTGGTATATTAATAATATTGTTAAAGAAAATATTGAAAAAAATAATTATAAGAGTATAAAAATTTTGATAACAAATTTTAATCATAACAAATTTACAGTAAAAATTCTTCAAGTTAATTATGAAGTTTTAAGATTACCTATACTTGTATGCAAAGTTATTTTGGAATCTTGAAATTACAATTTTAGAAAAAAAAATTAAAATAATTTTTTATAAAAAATAAAATTATTTTATTTAGAACCTGAAATTTTTTGACTACTTAAATAAATTCTTTGATTAAAAATACACATAACTAAATATTTTTTTTATTTTTATATATAAAATAGATTTTAAATAAATCTCAAAAAAATAAAATATCTCAAAAATTTAAAATTAATTTTGAAAATATGTATAAAATCACTTATACCTATTAAATTAAATTAAAAAGTTAACAATTATTATGAATTTGAATTTTTTAAAACCAATTTATAATACAAGGCTATTGTTATAAATTTTGATTTAAAAATATAAACTTTTAATATTTTTATTCTATCTACTAAAAAATAATAGAAAATAGCATTGTATTACAAAATTTATATATTAGAGTATTTTATAATTCTCAATTACAATAAAAATTACAAGAATTTACTGATTTTTTATTAATAATCTTATACATATTTTTAAAAGGTTAAGAAACAATTTTTTTAAAAATTATATATCATGAATTTTTTTATAATAAAAATTATTGAAATTATTTTCAAAGGTTATTAAAAATTATTAATACCAATAACCTCTACAAATATTATATTTTGTTAATAAAAATAAAGTTTTTAATATTAATAACTTTTGCAAATATTATATTTATATTGAAAGTAAAAATATTTTAAAAATTACATTTGAAAAAATTTATTGATATATAACTAAAAATTGATTTATAAATAAAATAATATAAAACTATAATAATATTAAATATAGACAATTAAGATTAAAAAATATTTTATAATATAAACTTATATAATATAATTAGAAAGCTTATACTATATTTATTAATTAATAAAGTAGTTAAAACACTTAAAAGTAAAATAAAAGTCAAAAAAATAATAATTAAAGGGTCAATAAATTTGAAGAATATTTATACAAATGTTAGAAGAAAAGATATAAAAGAATATACTGCACATGTTAAATAATTAAAAATCTACAAATTTTTGATGAAAATCAATCACAAATTAACTACAAATCGACCAAAAATCAACTATATATTTGTGTATAATCCTGCCTATTTATATATTATCCACAAATCTCCTTGCCTATTTGCATATTATTTATAAATCTTCTTGTCTATTTATATATCTCCCTACTTATTTGTACCAAAAATTTTGCTTTTTTTTTTTTATTCAATCAGTATTAATCAAGTGAACAAAAATTAAAATCTTATTAATAGTACAAATATACATAAATCAAATATTCTATTTGTGAAAATTTATAAAATAAAAATTTTTATTTATAAATTAAAAAAAAATCGTAGCCTATACTGTATTATAGATATTATCCAAATTATTTTTCAAAATTTTAAATTTCAAATTCAAATCTTAAATCTCAAATTATTTATATAGTATTAAAATTTCAAATTTCAAATTATTTATATAATATTGAAATTTCAAATCTCAAATTATTTATATAGTATTAAAATTTCAAATTTCAAATACTATCATCAAGAAATTTTTATAACAAAAACCTTCAAAGTTTGACATTAACCATTGATTATCACTACGTTATCCTTTGAAGGTTTTCGGTAACTTTTGAAGATTATTGATTTTGATATTTTTATATGGTGAAATCTTACAAATATTACCGTTCGTTAAACTTCAATAGTTATCACCTATATTTAATTTTCATAAATCTCAGTACATTTATTTTTGTTGTATTCTACAACGTTTATAATGTAGCAATTTTAATTGACATTACATTATTAACAATATCTTTCGAAGTTTATCATAGCAATTTTAATCAACATTGCACCATTAACAATATCTTTCGAAGTTTATCACATCAATTTTAATTGATATTATACCGTTAGCAATATTCTTCGAAGTTTATCGCATCAATTTTAATTGATATTATATTGTTAACGATATTGTAGCAATTTTCAATTGACATTTCACATTATTATTATGATTTTATGAAATTTTCAATCTCATATAAATATTATAAATATACCATAAACATTCGTAATAAAATTTTCAAATAAGTATTATTATGTAATTTCTGTTTCTAATATTTTTAACGTTTTTAATAGATTATGTAATATTCTTAACATATATTAACATGCTATGAAATTATTAAAATAAATATAATGTTATTATTTTATATTTTATCAGGAAATTTTTAATAGCAAATATATCTGGATATATTTGCCTTAAATTAATCTGGATATATTCAACCACCCGCGCATTTATCCGCATTAAATATTTACATATATCCAGATATATTTGTATAATATCCGAATATATTTGAATAATATTCAAATATATTTGCATAATATTCAAATATTTTTTTTTGTTCCAACGGAGCCATGCAATAGTAAGCTTTATTAATACAAGTTTCTTACATAATACTAAACAAGTCAAACAAGTTTAGACTGATTTATACAAAAAAATAAAATAACCATTCTTGTAAAAGTACGCCGACTATTACTATCTAGAAATACAATCAATTAAAAAAGCACCCCACCGATCGGCCCATCGTTGCCTGGATTGTTACGCCCCTGCAACTGATGTCCATGGCTCCATCCAATACTTAAAGATTAAGATCAATCAATAAGGCATCAGATAGAACATTGAATCACCCCCACAGAACACCTAACCCAAGAACCATACCATTATGTGTACAGCCAAAAAACAACGTCGTTATTTTCCTTCTCTTTTTATGACTATAAACCTCATAATAAACTAAAATAACGACAAATTAAAATCGAAAATTATAATAGTATCTGAACATAGCTAGTGTTCCCATACCAGGCCCTTTCCATAGGCCCAACCCACCACCGGATATCGATACAAGGCAAAAGCTATGTAAAAATACTATATGGAACAAAAATAAACCACGTCAACAACCTGACCAACAACTAACCCTCTAACACTTCAACCAACACAAACCACACAACAACTAATCCTCTCACAAAAACCAATCTGCTTTTCAACTCCTACACCTTGGTTCCTCCCTAATTCCCAACACATCGAAAATTACACCAGAATAAAATCATACGCAACATTTCTCGTGATCCAAATTATCCGAACCTGTTAACCGACCAGGTTTTTAATCCCGTAATATACACCGTAAAAGCTGGCACAAGATTCAGGTTTTTACGCCCATACATGCATAACCTTGGAGGTCCTCACATGCCCATATCTTATATAGTGTAAGCTCAATGCAAGTGTTACCCTCTCCTTAATTACAAAAAATATTCAGCCCATCGCACAACTCCCGTTATGTCTAAATTAAACCGGTCCCTGCATATGTTTTTCCTTCTTCAGAATAACACTCACACAGGTGTTACACGTACCCCTTAAATTAAACCTCAGCCCATCGGACAACTGACTGGACCCCCCTGGAAGATTTTATGGATACCTCCTGGCAAGAGAATTCATATTTTTCAATAAAGCTTTTAGCGCAAAATTAACCAACGGCTCGACAGATCCCTACCAAGTCTCGGTCCAATAATGCATATCTGGCTCGTTCATAAAAACCAAGTAAAGATACGACAAGAAGAGATAAAGTGAAACCATGATATATCAACACTAGCAAAGAAAAGTCACTCGTTTCAAAACATCGAACCACATGGTTCAGTTTCTCGTTTGAAGTTAGAGTTCTTAATATAACTAGCTCCATAACATGTTGAGCAAAATGAAGTTGATGAGATTATGAGGAAAGATTACTGTAAAAACATGTGGGATAAAGAAAGTGATAAAATTTTATTAATAAAATTATATAAAATAATTTATGAACATTTTTTTTGATGGTGGTTGCGGAAAAAGTTTGGAAGATCTTATTGCATAATATTCAAATATATTTGCATAATATTCAAATATATTCGCATAATATTCGGATTTATCTGATATGTAAATTTATCCAAATATATTTGCGAATTTATCCGAATATATTTGTGAATTTATTTGAATATATCCACATATATCCATATATATTTGCATATGAATTTATCCGGATATATTCGCATATACATCAGGAAACTTTTCGGAATGTAAATTTACATAAAATTTACGGGACCTACAGAAATTTACGCCTAAAAAAATCAATTTTTTTGACTTTTATCACTATTTATGAGACAGGGAGCGATTTTTTACTAAGATATTCCTATGACAAATCGAAAGATCTGGTTCTTAGCTACAAAATGATATGTGTTTCATTTCTGTCACCCCCTGTCTCATAAATAGTGATCAAAGTCAAAAAAATTGATTTTTTTAGGCGTAAATTTCTGTAGGTCCCGTAAATTTCTGTAAATTTACATCCCAAAAAGTTTCCTGATGTATCAGAATTTATAAATTACAAAACAGAAATAATTCATCATCATTACAATGTAATAACTTTTTATTTTAATAAGTAAATGTTAAACACTGTAATAAGTGAGTTAAAAGACAAGAATGATGTGCATTGCCTGTAAAAATTTCAGACCTATATCATTAAAATTGAGCAAATTATGAGTAGTTAATTCTGAACATAATGAATTATTTCTGTTCGAAATTTAATCATTTGTAATTTGCTTAATTTTGAAAATATAGGTCTGAAATTTTTACAAAAGATGCACATCATTCTTATCTTTCAACTTACTTATTGCAGTGTTTGACATTTACTTATTAAAATAAAAAGTTAGTACATTGTAACGATGATAAATTATTTCCGTTTTGTAATTTATAAATTCTGATATATGCAAAATTATACGAATATATCTGGATAAATTCATAAACTAACCTATGTAGATCCTATGTAGATCTCCTAACTTCAGCCAACCTTAACCTTAACTCTGGTAGTTGACATCTATATTCACATAATGTTGTATAATTTTGTATATATTAGAATTTATAAATTATAAAACAGAAATAATTCATCATCGTTACAATGTAATAACTTTTTATTTTAATAAGTAAATGTTGAACACTGTATTAAGTGAGTTGAAAGACAAGAATGATGTGCATCGCCTGTAAAAATTTCAGACCTATATATACCTGCCACCCAAATTCAAAATCCAAATGCCAAAATCCCAAATGCCGAAATCCCAAATCCCAAATTATAATTAGTATTTTTTGCTGAAATCCCAAATCCCAAATCCCAAATACTAGTAATTTGTGCATTTTGGCATCCCAAATCCCAAATTATTTGGGATTTGGACAATACGTATAGACTATACATGTCGTCAAAACTAATTTGACCTTGACTCAACTCTTAAAATTTCAATTTTTAATTGCGTCTGACTTAACTAATTGCGTCAGTTATTAATAAAAATCAAAATTTGTTTTGATTCAACTCCAATTTTTCTCAATTTTAATTGCGTCTGACTCAATTCGATAGTTTTGACGACATGTATAGTATAGACCTATATCATTAAAATTGAACAANAATATATCTGGATAAATTCATAAACTAACCTATGTAGATCCTATGTAGATCTCCTAACTTCAGCCAACCTTAACCTTAACTCTGGTAGTTGACATCTATATTCACATAATGTTGTATAATTTTGTATATATTAGAATTTATAAATTATAAAACAGAAATAATTCATCATCGTTACAATGTAATAACTTTTTATTTTAATAAGTAAATGTTGAACACTGTATTAAGTGAGTTGAAAGACAAGAATGATGTGCATCGCCTGTAAAAATTTCAGACCTATATATACCTGCCACCCAAATTCAAAATCCAAATGCCAAAATCCCAAATGCCGAAATCCCAAATCCCAAATCCCAAATTATAATTAGTATTTTTTGCTGAAATCCCAAATCCCAAATCCCAAATACTAGTAATTTGTGCATTTTGGCATCCCAAATCCCAAATTATTTGGGATTTGGACAATACGTATAGACTATACATGTCGTCAAAACTAATTTGACCTTGACTCAACTCTTAAAATTTCAATTTTTAATTGCGTCTGACTTAACTAATTGCGTCAGTTATTAATAAAAATCAAAATTTGTTTTGATTCAACTCCAATTTTTCTCAATTTTAATTGCGTCTGACTCAATTCGATAGTTTTGACGACATGTATAGTATAGACCTATATCATTAAAATTGAACAAATTATGAGTAGTTAATTTTGAACATAATGAATTATTTTTGTTCAAAATTTAATCGTTTGTAATTTGCTTAATTTTGAAGATATAGGTCTGAAATTTTTACAGAAGATGCACATCATTCTTATTTTTCAACTTACTTATTGTAGTGTTCAACATTTACTTATTAAAATAAAAAGTTATTACATTGTAACGATGATAAAATATTTCCGTTTTGTAATTTATAAATTTTGATATATACAGATAAATCCAAATAAATTCGCAATATATCCGGATAAATTCGCAATATATATCTGGATATATTTGACTACCCACACATTAATTCGCATATATCCGCATATATCTGCATATTATAAATTTATCCAGATATATTTATCCTTAAAAATTTCCTGATGTTATACTACATTATAAGTTTACAAAAATAAGTGAAAAATTATTAATTATAGAATCCATATATTATCTCTTAAACCTTTAATTTTCATATATTACTATGTTTTAGTAGTCAAATTTATTTACTAGACGGTTTAAGAGATAAATAAACAGAGATTCTTTAAGAATTTTATTTTTACTTTACTGTTTTAATTGACCTTTATACATTTTTTTCTTAAATATTTTGTGGGAAGAAAAATTACAAATATCTTTTTAAGGTAAATAGAAAACAAAATATGTATCAGTGACTAATTTCAAAAAGGTTGAATCTTTACTAAAATTCATATTTTTATTTATCAATATAAGAGGATTTACCATTTCATAATAAAGATTTATATTTAGGAGTTATTTATTAATCATTTGATTCTTTTCAAATATTTACAGTATATTAGAATATTAATTTTTTGGTAATGCTTAAATGTAATTGTAACCTTTCAAAATAATAATACAATTAATCAGATCTTGTGAAATGAGTCATCTTGAAAATAATAAAAATATTATATAGATTATTATAAATACAATATTTTTTCCATCACTTTTTTTATAAAATCTTAAAATATTCACTTCTGGTCGTAAAAATTTCAAGAGAAAAGAAACTATTGAAAATTCAAATAAAAAAAGAATTCGAACCCGAGATGTAGACCAAATTAATCGTGAGACTTCAAATGTAACCGAAGATAATAATAATAATTTGTTCTTTTTTTTAAAAATAATTTCTAATATTTATTTATAAAAACACAAGAAGGAACGCAAGAAGAAACGCAATATGAAGGAATATTAGAAGGAAACACGAGAAATTTAACGATTGATAAATTAATTATGCAAAATGCTAAATTAATAAAAACATATAATATCTTAAATAATAAAATTAATAATTTAGAAAAAATAATTGTTGAATTTATAAAAAATAAAAAAGAAAAAATTTCATTAGTATTTATTATGATAATTCTGATTGTGAAACCTTTTATTTGATAATAAATTATAAAAGATTACTTATAATTTGTTTTATTATTAGAAATTAATAAAGGAAATAGCAGATGAAATCTTTAATAAAACCATCTATTTAACACAAGACGATTTTAAAAAAATCTTGAAATCTATTGTAAAAAAAAATTATAAAGAAATATTTAATACTTATTTATTAAAAAAATGGAATGTATTTTACGTCAGTTGAATAATGACGAATATAATTATTTTTACCTTGTTGCTAAAATATTATTTTTCAAAATATTTTAAATAATTGCATATAATATTAAATTTTTAATTATTGAAAAAGTATCACCAACTTCGAGGAACTGCTATCTCCACTTATTGAAAAGTTCTTTTTAATATTTTTGAAGAAAAAGAATTACCCTATATACAGAACACTGATAATTATAATATGATTGCAATATGGAAAACATCTTCGCAGATTCGCAAAATTTATAAAAACCTTTTTGAAAGAATACTCAATTTCAAAATTATATATATTGATCGTATATTAGAAAAAATCTATAATGCTAATACGCCAATTCATCAGAAAGCTTTCGCTATTATTATATGTGAAAACTTTTTAAATTTCAAGTTGCCAAATATAATTAATAAAAAAAAAATAATAAAACCATTATTACTTATTTTTGAGGTAAGTTCTATATATAGTTACATAAAAAATTTAATAAAAAATAACAATTTCAAAAATTTTTAAGAACAAATAAAAAATGGTGAAAGTCTTTATCGCGAAGTCAACCATTTAACTAAAAATGAAGATGAAGATGACGAAAATAATGAAACTTTTATAAATAAAGAAGAATAAATTTATAAAATAGCAATAATTTTTTTATAATTTTGTATATAAATATTTTATAATATAGTGAATACATTTAAAATTATTAAAAATAAATCTTTTGTACACATGTCTTAATATAGAAATACAATTATTATAAATATAATAATAATTATAGTTGTTCGTTAAACATCAATTAAAATGTCTTGAAAATGTGATTTTTGTCCCAACATATTTTTACAACTAAAACTTCATATACCAACCACATAAAACGATGTCTCAAAAGTATAGATTCATCAGAAAAATTAAGTTTGGAAGTAATAATAATCAATAATTTAGAAAATGAAAATTTATTAAATAATAAGGTATAAAAAAATAAATAAATAATAAATAAAATAATTTCAAAGTAGTTTATACTAACCTCAATGTTTATAGAATAATTTTGAAAGTATTCACGAAAATTCAAATGAAGATAAAAATGAAGATGATAATTTATATAATACTCACAGGTCGAAATAATATATATCGGGTATATATCGGGTACCAGATAGGGGGTGTACACTTCCCGAAGTTCGGGTACCTATCAGGTACCAGATAGGTACCAGATAGGTACCCGATAGGTA
>PQFF01000103.1:361692-424693 GCA_003547095.1 Diversispora epigaea | reverse complement strand
GATACCTATCGGGTACCTATCTGGTACCTATCTGGTACCCGATAGGTACCCGAACTTCGGGACGTGCACACCCCCTATCTGGTACCCGATATATACCCGATATATATTATTTTGACCTGTGACTGAAGCTGAAGAAGAATCTTTAACTAGTAATATCAGCCATTCCAATATTTTCTTTTTTGAAAATATGGAATTATCTAACAGTAATGTTGAAAATTACTCATTTAATAATTCTGCTTTAGACTATACTTGTATGCTAAATTATTTTGGGATCCCGAAATTGCAATTTTGAAGAAAAAAGTCAAAATAGTTTTTTATAGAAGACGAAATTATTTTACTTAAAACCCAAAATTTTTTGATCACCCAGATAAATTCCTTGATTAAAGATACATATAACTAAATACTTTTTTTATTTTCATATATAGAATAGATTCTGCATAAATTTTAAAAAGTCAAAATACCCTAAAAATCTAAAATCAATTTTAGGAACATGTATACTTTGAACAATAATAATATTTGTAAAGAAACAGAACCTATCGAATTTCCTAATAATACATACACTGATTTAATGGCTCTTGTTACCAATTATAATCTATCTAATAAAGCTATCAATGCTACATTAATAAATTTTTTTAAACATAAGCCTTCAAAGTCCTTTACTTCAATAACTTTCGAATACCTCTAACATAAACGTAATATTTACAAAGGTTATTGGTACCGAAAACCTTCATTTTTATTAATAAAACGTAATACTGCAGAAGTTGTTGATATTGATAACCTTCAATAACTTTTACTTTATTATAATAAACGTAATATTTGTGAAGGTTATTGATCCGATAACCTTTAATAACCTTTGAAAACGAAATTATTATAATAACCTCTGATATAAAAAATTTCCTGATGTATAATTCGTTTTTTTAATAAACATTCTAATCTTCCTTTATCTCCTCTTCTGAAAAATACCAAAAAAAAATATGAATTAATGGAAAAAATGAAAATTTTCATTTTAACTAGGGATAATAGACGTAATACGAATTGAGTCAGAAATTTAGTTAGATATAATTTAGCTAATTGAGTTCAAAATTTAGCCACAGTGCAATCAGGTGCAATGACTAAATTCTGGTACAAAGGCTAAATAATGGTGCAATTCTGATTGACTAGCGCAATTATAAAATTTATTAAATAATTATTTTTAAATTTTTAAAATAATTAATTTTAGCTTTAATTTCAAATCAATTTTATATAACTAGAAGCGATTTTCTACTATGATATTCCTATAACAGATTAAAAGATTTGGTTCTTAGCTACAAGATGATATTTGATATTTATTTACTATAAGGCTAACCTTTATTCCCCTTCTTATTAAAAATATTAAAAATTTTATAATTTATAGTTTATTAGATTCCCCATATCAAAACAAACATTTTAATAATTGTTTTGTTTAAATTGAACATTTTTATGTCATATTATTATAGTAACTAAAATTTTGTTATAATTTTTTAAGTTATATAAAGTGATTTCAATCTAATTTTTATTATACATGTCGTCAAAACTATTGAATTGAGTCAGACGCAATTAAAATTAAGAAAAATTGAAGTTAAGTTAAAGTAAATTTTGATTTTTACTAATAATTGACACAATTAGTTGAGTCAAACGCAATTAAAAATTGAAATTTTAAAAGTTGAGTCTATACCTGCCGCCCAAATTCAAAATCCAAATGCCGAAATCCCAAATGCCGAAATCCCAAATCCCAAATTATAATTAGTATTTTTTACCGAAATCCCAAATCCCAAATACTAGTAATTTGTGCATTTTGACGTCCCAAATCCCAAATTATTTGGGATTTGGGCAACACATATAGTTGAGTCAAGGTCAAATTAGTTTTGACGACATGTATAATTTTTATAATCTATAACTTATTAGTTTCTTCTTATTGAGAAAAATATTTTAATAACATCAGTAAATTTTTTTAAACGTAAGCCTTCGAAGTCCTTCACTCTGATAACCTTCGAATACCTCCAACATAAACGTAATATTTACGAAGGTTATTGGTACCGAAAACCTTCATTTTTATTAATAAAACATAATACTCCGGAGGTTATTGATATCGATAACCTTCAATAACCTTCATTTTATCATAATAAACGTAATATTTGCGAAGGTTATTGATCCGATAACCTTCAATAACCTTTGAAAACGAAATTATTACAATAACCTCNAAATCCCAAATCCCAAATACTAGTAATTTGTGCATTTTGACGTCCCAAATCCCAAATTATTTGGGATTTGGGCAACACATATAGTTGAGTCAAGGTCAAATTAGTTTTGACGACATGTATAATTTTTATAATCTATAACTTATTAGTTTCTTCTTATTGAGAAAAATATTTTAATAACATCAGTAAATTTTTTTAAACGTAAGCCTTCGAAGTCCTTCACTCTGATAACCTTCGAATACCTCCAACATAAACGTAATATTTACGAAGGTTATTGGTACCGAAAACCTTCATTTTTATTAATAAAACATAATACTCCGGAGGTTATTGATATCGATAACCTTCAATAACCTTCATTTTATCATAATAAACGTAATATTTGCGAAGGTTATTGATCCGATAACCTTCAATAACCTTTGAAAACGAAATTATTACAATAACCTCCAACATAAAAAATTTCCTGATGAATTTATTTTTTAAGTTATATAAAGCGATTTCACTAACCTGTGATTCAATTTTTGCAATTTATAACTCATTAGATTTCTCTCATTGAGATGAACATTTTGATAATTATTTCATCCAGATTGGACATCTTTACAACAAGTTATTAAATAAAACATCTGCTTAATCAATAGATAAAATTCTATTATAATTATTTACATCAAATGAAGCAATTTTGATAACCTGTAATTCAATTTTAGCGATTTATAGCTCATCAAATTTCCCTCACTGAAGTAAACATTTTGATAATTGTTTCATTCAGATTGGACATCTTTACGTCAAGTTATTAAATAAAACACCTGTTTAATTAATAGATAAAATTTTATTATAATTATTTACATCAAATAGAGTGATTTTGATAATCTGTGATTCAATTTTAGTGATTTATAGCTTATCAGATTCCTCTCACCGAGGTGAACATTTTGATAATTGTTTCATCCAGATTGGACATCTCTATGCCAAGTTATTAAATAAAACACCTGTTTAATTAATAAATAAAATTCTATTATAATTATTTACATAAAATGGAGCAATTTTGATAACCTGTGATTCAATTTTAGTGATTTATAGCTCATCTGATTCTTCTTATCAAGGTAAACATTTTGATAATTGTTTCATCCAGATTGAACATCTCTACACCAAGTTATTAAATAAAACACCTGTTTAATCAATAGATAAAATTCTATTATAATTATTTACATAAAATAGAGCAATTTTGATAACTTGTAATTCAATTTTAGTGATTTATAGCTTATCAGATTCCTCTTACCGAGGTGAACATTTTGATAATTGTTTCATTCAGATCAGACATCTTTACACCAGTTTAATTAATAGATATTATAATTAATTTAATTTATTTAATTATTTAATTATTTGTTTAATTTAATTTATTTAATTTAATTTATGTTTAATTTAAATAAAATTTATATTTAAGATTATTATTTTATTTAAGAACGAATTACAATAAATTCAATGAATAATTTTTAAATTTATTTATTTAAATTAATTAATATTTTTACAAAACTTGAAACTTCTAATCAATTATTAAAAATATTCAAAAGATCCCATTTGTAAAAAATTCTTTAAACTTATGTGTTTCTTTACCTATATTAATTGTATTTGTAATATAGAAAAAAAAAAATTTTTTTATTTTATTCATAGAGATATGACTTTTTTTATAATAAAATTCTTGTGTTAATGCATCAGGAAACTTTTTAGAGTGTAAATTTACAGAAATTTACGGGACCTACAGAAATTTATGCCTAAAAAAATTAATTTTTTTGACTTTGATCACTATTTATGAGACAGGGAGCGATTTTTTACTAAGATATTTCTATGACAGATTGAAAGATCTGGTTCTTAGCTATAATACGATATGTATTTTATTTTTGTAGCATCAATATTCGCGAAGATATTCACGTTTAAAGTTTCACATCTATGAAAAAATTTCCATATAAATTTTCCGAAAATTTTCGTAATTCTGCCGGAAATTCACGTGACGTCATAGAAATTTCCGGCAGAATTACGAAAATTTTCGGAAAATTTATATGGAAATTTTTTCATAGATGTGAAACTTTAAACGTGAATATCTTCGCGAATATTNTTTAATTTAATTTATGTTTAATTTAAATAAAATTTATATTTAAGATTATTATTTTATTTAAGAACGAATTACAATAAATTCAATGAATAATTTTTAAATTTATTTATTTAAATTAATTAATATTTTTACAAAACTTGAAACTTCTAATCAATTATTAAAAATATTCAAAAGATCCCATTTGTAAAAAATTCTTTAAACTTATGTGTTTCTTTACCTATATTAATTGTATTTGTAATATAGAAAAAAAAAAATTTTTTTATTTTATTCATAGAGATATGACTTTTTTTATAATAAAATTCTTGTGTTAATGCATCAGGAAACTTTTTAGAGTGTAAATTTACAGAAATTTACGGGACCTACAGAAATTTATGCCTAAAAAAATTAATTTTTTTGACTTTGATCACTATTTATGAGACAGGGAGCGATTTTTTACTAAGATATTTCTATGACAGATTGAAAGATCTGGTTCTTAGCTATAATACGATATGTATTTTATTTTTGTAGCATCAATATTCGCGAAGATATTCACGTTTAAAGTTTCACATCTATGAAAAAATTTCTGTGTAAATTTTCCGAAAATTTTCGTAATTCTGCCGGAAATTCACGTGACGTCATAGAAATTTCCGGCAGAATTACGAAAATTTTCGGAAAATTTACACAGAAATTTTTTCATAGATGTGAAACTTTAAACGTGAATATCTTCGCGAATATTGATGTTACAGGAATGAAACACATATCATCTTGTAGCTAAGAACTAGATTTTTCAATCTGTCATAGGAATATCTTAGTAAAAAATCGCTCTCTGTCTCATAAATAGTGATCAAAGTCAAAAAAATTGATTTTTTTAGATGTAAATTTCCGTAGATCCTGTAAATTTCTATAAATTTACACCCCAAAAAGTTTTCTGATGTCATATTCTTATTTAAATAATTTTTAATTTGATTTTTATTGATTACAATAATTACATCTTGCGTCTATAATTTCGTCTTGTGTTTACAATTGTGTTTTGAGTCTGCAGTTGTGTTTTCGTCTATAATTGTGTCTTATATTTATAGTTTTGTTTTGCGTCTGCAGTTACGTCTTAAGTTTACAGTTGCATCTTCATTTATAGTTGCGTCTTACGTCTACAGTTGTGTCTTGTGTCTACAATTGCATCTTGCATCTATAGTTGCGTTTTGCATTTACAATTACATCTTGCATCTACAGTTGTGTCTTACGTCTACAGTTGTGTCTTGTATTTATAGTTACGTCTTGCGTCTACAGTTGCGTCTTGCGTCTACAGTTGCATCTTGCATCACATGAGTTGCATCACCATAAAAAATTTTATTAATTGAGTTAATAGAATTTAAGTTTTAATGACATATATAAATCGAATATTCTATTTGTGAAAATTCATAAATCGAAAATTCCTATTTATAAATTAGAAAAAATTGTTTACTTATACTTAATAAATTTTAGCAAATTTAATTATTAATTGGAATTTTATTCATAATAAAACCGTCTTATTTTTTTCCATTTGATCAATGGAAATTTTGAGGTTAAAATGAGTATTCTCACTACTCCATATAAAAAAAAATTAAAAACTATTCTTTGATCCTCATTGAATATGCATAATTGTTATTTCAAAATAATATGATCAGAATATTTTAGTTGAAAGTATGTTTAACCATATATTTTGTGTAAAGGGATTTTTGTCACCTCTTACAATAAGTATTTAGAAAAATTCAAATCAAAAATTAATGTTTTGTCACTTAGATTATACAAGAAAGTTTTTGTGTTATGTAATTTTGACCGAAGTAAATGTTTCCAATATAGGAGATAAGATAAATTAATTGATAACCATTTTTGTGTTATCTGATTTTAACATTAAACTAGAATATTCAATCAAGAATATTATTAATAGGTAAAAGTAAAAGATAATATATCAAGTAGATATGATTTTGACAATATAATTCTAAGATAACATATTTTTGGTAATATATCAAGGTTATCAAAAAAATAATCTAATTTTTTAATATAAAACAAAATACTTGAAGGTACTAATTATGCGAGAAAGAGTTTCAGGATAGGAAAACATACATCAGTAAATTTTTTTAAATGTAAGCCTTCAAAGTCTTTCACTCTGATAACCTTCGAATACCTTCAACATAAACGTAATATTTACGAAAGTTATTGGTACCGAAAACCTTCATTTTTATTAATAAAACGTAATACTCCGAAGGTTATTAATATTGATAACCTTCAATAACTTTCACTTTATTATAATAAATGTAATATTTGCGAAGGTTATTGGTCCGATAACTTTCAATAACCTTTGAAAACGAAATTATTACAATAACCTCTGACATAAAAAATTTCCTGATATAGTACAGTTTCGGTAATACGCCAAAGTAGAATAATATAAAAAAAAAAGTAAAAAAAAATTATACTTTAATGTATTACCAAATAAACGATAACAATTCGGTACTATGTGTCTTATCTTTAAATAATATTTGAATATATTATAACAGATAATAATTTGGCATATAGTGTTTCATTTTTGATTGATATTCGAAAACATTAATTATGTGAGAAAGAGTTTTAAGATTGAAAAATATAACAAACTTTTGGTAATACATCAAAGTATACCTGTCGCCCAAATTCAAAATCCAAATGCCGAAATCCCAAATGCTGAAATCCCAAATCCCAAATCCCAAATTATAATTAGTATTTTTTGCCAAAATCCCAAATCCCAAATTCCAAATACTAGTAATTTGTGCATTTTGGCATCCCAAATCTCAAATTATTTGAGATTTAGGCAACACGTATACATCAAAGCAGAATATTATAAGGAAAAAGGTAAAATAAATTTGTGCTTTTACATAGTATTAGAGATAAGTACTAATTCAGCACATCATCAGGAAACTTTTCGGGGCGTAAATTTACAGAAAATTTACGGGACCTACAGAAATTTACGCCTAAAAAAATCAATTTTTTTGACTTTAATCACTATTTATAAGACAGAGAGCGATTTTTTACTAAGATATTCCTATGACAGATCGAAAGATCTGGTTCTTAGCTACAAAATGATATGTGTTTCATTCCTGTAACATTAATATTCGCGAAGATATTCAAGTTTAAAGTTTCACATTTGTGAAAAAATTTCCGCGTAAATTTTCCGAAAATTTTCGTAATTCTGCCGGAAATTTCTATGACGTCACGTGAATTTCCGGCAGAATTACGNGAAATCCCAAATCCCAAATCCCAAATTATAATTAGTATTTTTTGCCAAAATCCCAAATCCCAAATTCCAAATACTAGTAATTTGTGCATTTTGGCATCCCAAATCTCAAATTATTTGAGATTTAGGCAACACGTATACATCAAAGCAGAATATTATAAGGAAAAAGGTAAAATAAATTTGTGCTTTTACATAGTATTAGAGATAAGTACTAATTCAGCACATCATCAGGAAACTTTTCGGGGCGTAAATTTACAGAAAATTTACGGGACCTACAGAAATTTACGCCTAAAAAAATCAATTTTTTTGACTTTAATCACTATTTATAAGACAGAGAGCGATTTTTTACTAAGATATTCCTATGACAGATCGAAAGATCTGGTTCTTAGCTACAAAATGATATGTGTTTCATTCCTGTAACATTAATATTCGCGAAGATATTCAAGTTTAAAGTTTCACATTTGTGAAAAAATTTCCGCGTAAATTTTCCGAAAATTTTCGTAATTCTGCCGGAAATTTCTATGACGTCACGTGAATTTCCGGCAGAATTACGGAAATTTTTTCACAAATGTGAAACTTTAAACTTGAATATCTTCGCGAATATTAATGTTACAGGAATGAAACACATATCATCTTGTAGCTAAGAACCAGATCTTTCGATCTGTCATAGGAATATTTTAGTAAAAAATCGCTCCCTGTCCTATAAATAGTGATTAAAGTCAAAAAAATTAATTTTTTTAGACGTAAATTTCTGTAGGTCCCGTAAATTTTCTGTAAATTTACGCCCCGAAAAGTTTCCTGATGATAATACCTTATCCTTGGTAACCAAATAATAACAATTCGACATATAGTTAAATAATGGTAAATAACAATTTAGCACTATATACCTTACCCTCAATAATTAAATAATAGTAGATAACAATTCGGTACTACGTGCCTTATCTTCAATAATTAAATAGATAATAAATAACAAATTGTAAAAGTTGATCTTAGAAACTTTAAAAAATTTTTAATTTTTTTGTTGTAAATTTTCTTGCCACAGCAGAACTGAATTATGCGCCATGTTGTCTAAGGGATAGGTCATACTTACTTGTCTTTTATACAGCAAAACTAAATTATGCATCAAAAAAAATATACCTCACTTCATAAGCCATAACATACAAATAATGATATTGAATTTAGGTTTCTAAAAAAATTAGGAATTATTGTAGAGAAGGCATATAGATACTTATCATAATCTAATAAAAATATCCAATACAATGAAAATTAATTAAGAACATTAAACTGATATATAAAAATTTAAAACTTATCTATAATACAACAAAATTAAATTATGCGTTATTTATCTGGCATAACAAAATTGAATAATGCGTCACTAATTGATTGGAAATAATCTAGTCTAAGTGAAAATAATATAAGTATATTATTTCCACTAAAAATATAAATATATGAATATCCAAGATGTTTTAAAAATATTAATATGTCAATACTTCCAGTAATATACAAAACAAATTTAAAAGCTTGAATGCATCACAATATTTTTGAAAATTGGTTAAAAGATTTGGATTACAAATTTTATTTAGAACGAAGAAACATTATATTATTAATTGATAATACAGCATCACACACAAATCTTGATCATATCGATAATAAAAATAATAATGATGATAATTAAGATCTAATTCAAACTTAAAGAATTTGTCTCACAAATATTAAATTACAATATTTACCTTCAAATACAACAGCACATTTACAACTATATGATACTAGAATTATAAATAACTTCAAGATATATTATAAATAATTTTATTTAAAATTAAATATGCTGAAAACTTAATTAATATAAAATATTATTTTATTATAGTTAAAATATAAATAATTATATTGTCATAATCTTATTCAAAGATTTAAAAGAGAAAAGAAGATCTTGTATTTTTAAAAAAATAGATAAGTTTTTTTGAATAACAAAATTTAGATAATTCTTGTTTTAAAGATTTAATCAAGTTTAAAAAATATGTATAAATTATTGAAAAAATAAAATTTGTAAGCAAAAAATAAACAAAATTAGATAGTATTTTTTTACAGATATAAATTTTGAAACAACTGTATTAGGAAATTTTTTATAACAAAAGTTATTGTAATAATTTTGTTTTTAAAGGTTATTGAAAATTATCAGACTAATAACCTTCGCAAATATTATATTTATTATAATAAAATAAAAGTTATTGAAGGTTATCAATATCAATAATCTTTATAATATTATATTTTATTAATAAAAATGAAGGTTTTTGATACCAATAACTTTCATAAATATTACATTTATATTGGAAGTATTTAAAGGTTATTGAAGTGAAATACTTCGAAAGCTTACATTTAAAAAAATTTACTGATGTAAAGTAAATATTTTAAATTCTAATTATAAAATGAATGAAAATTTTAAAATAAATACTTTAAATTTTACATTAGTAAATTTTTTTAAATAGCTTTCAAAGTATTTTACTTTGATAACCATTGAATACCTCCAATATAAATGTAATATTTACAAAGGTTATTGATACCGAAAACTTTCATTTTTATTAATAAAATGTAATACTACGAAGGTTATTGATATTAATAACCTTCATTAACCTTTATTTTATCATAATAAACATAATATTTGTGAAGGTTATTAGTCTAATAACCTTCAATAATCTTTGAAAATAAAATTATTATAATAATCTTCATTATAAAAAATTTCCTAATATAATGAAAATTTTAAATTAAAAAATTATATGTAATATAAAATTTAATAAAAATTATATATCATATAGGCTGATTATGAAAATTTTAAAATTTTAGATCAGGTGATATTCTCTCAGCCAATTATAATTTAATTTATTTTTTCGAAAAAATTTAAAAATCAAAAAATCTCAATATTTTATTAAAGAAACTACTTCTCAACTCCTAAATAAAAATATTCGGCACAAAATTTTACATATATTTGTAATTTTTAAAAATATTTTATTAAGTAAATATGAGTTTAAATATAAGTAGACCTGTTATTAAGTACTTATCAACCTATCAAACCCAATCCTAACCCATCAACCCAACCCTTACCTTGCGAAAATTTGTTTTATTTCTTTCTTAAAAGGTTTAATAACATTATTTTATCTTATTTTTTCTTTTATTTTATTTACTTTACTCCAAAAAATCAACTTTACTTAGTAGTTAAAATCTGTTATCAATAACTTTATTAAGAGGTAAATAAAAAAATTTTTTGTGTAACAGATTATTAGTCAATTTTTATAATTAGCCGATATGTAAAAATTTATAATCACTAGTAATATATTTTTTATATGATGTAATTATATATAGATTTTTATATAATATTACATTTGTTTATAATCATTATTAAAATTTGATCCTGAGATAATAATTATATATAAATTTGACTATATTGAAAAAAAATAACTATTAATTATCATGAAATAGTAATAAATAAAGTCTAAAGTACTAGTCATCATGAAATACTTCAAATAATTTTATTTTAAATAAATATATATCAGTTAGTATACATGTTCATTTTATATTTTTAGTTATAGCTAAAATTTTTGTGTAATGTTGATTCAAGTTATTTCTGAAATTTTTTTAATTTAAGCCACAATATAACCTATTTTCTACCTTTAATATTATTTTTTCGGTAGCACTTCTTCTATCAGAAAAAAGTAATAATTTGACTTTTTTAATTCTTTTGTAAATTGTTACTCTATTAGCAATTTTGTCTACTTTTGATATTGAGTGTGTTCACATAGAGATTTGGATTTGGATTAGATTAATCCACATATAATCCAGATTGAAGTTTGATTAATCCAATCCAAATGTTGATCAATCCTGTTCACAAAGGTATTCAAAAGTAAATCACATAAGTTTATTTATCAATGATATATAAGAGATAGGTTTGAAATGTATTATATGATTTCAATCTACCTCATGAGATAGATTAAAATTTAAATAATGATTATTCAATTCAGATTAAATTTTGGATTAATGAATCCAATCCATTTTATGTGAATATGATTCATATAACTCCAACCAATCCAATTCAAATCTAATCCGAATGTGAATACACCTATTAAAACTTAAGATTCTTTTATCACAAACTATTAAACAAAAAAAAAAGTATCCAATGATATTTATTTTTAGTGAATCTTTCAATAGAATCACTTAAAAAAACCATATATAATAGAGCTTTTAATATAAAATGTAGTATTTATTTCTTTATATAATAAAATTTTAAGGATCCATCTATTAAAATTAAAAAAGAAGGAAATAATTATAAATTTTATTTATTGATATTGTTTTTATTTCATCTATGGCGAGATATATATTGACAAATTCGATTTTTATCCCATTTATCTCCTAATGTTTCTTTAACTTGATTTATTTGATCATCTGTTAGATATTCAGAACAAGTTACTAATGATTCTAAAACCTTTTTTTCTTCAAGTTTAGTTTCATGACGAGCTTACCTTTGTTTTTTTCTTGGTAGTTTATTTTGATTCACTACATTTGAATTATTTGATATTTGTTGATCTGAAATTACTTGACTAGAATTTTCTGTATTTGAGTATGATATTGATGCAATAGTCGATATAGCTTTTTTCCTTTTTGATTTTTGATCATTAAGTCTCCATTTTGTTATTTCTAATTTTCTCCTTTCAACTTTGTTACTTTTTTGTACTGAAATAACATCTTGTAGAAAAATTGTTTCTATTCTCAAAGTTTTACCAGGAAAACAATTCTTAAGATGTGTAATACTGGCCGCTGTGAACTAATCGGGAGAGGTAGTATTTCATAATAAATTATAATATCGATTATAATTATCAGAATAGAAAAATACCGACAAAAGTTCATGTATTAAATTCCACATAACTGATTTACAGGTATCTACAGCTCTTTATCCAATCGAACCACAAGGATCATTGAGGTATTCCGATAATAAAATTCTTATTTGGTCACGTTTACTCTATATAGCTTTTACTTGTAATTTTAAATCCTATAAGAAGTCGTATACTTAAAATATACTTAAAAATTTTTAAAATATACTTAAAATATACTTAAAATTTCTTAAAATATACTTAAAATTTTTTAAAATATACTTAAAATATACTTAAAATTTTTTAAAATATACTTAAAATTTTTTAAAATATACTTAAAATTTCTTAAAATTTCTTAAAATATACTTAAAATAGACTTAAAACAGGTAATAATAAGTATATTTTAAGTACGTGTAAGTATATTTTAAGTATATTTTATACGTATATTTTTAAATATATTTTTTAAGTATATTTTAAGTATATTTTAAGTATATTTTAATATATATGTTGAAATACTTAAAATATACTTAAAATATATTTAAAATATATTTAAAAAATATACTTAAAAATATACGTAAAAAATATACTTAAAATATACTTAAAAATATATTTAATTCGGGTGACATAATTTTTAATATATTTAAAATATACTTAAAATATACTTACATGTACTTAAAATATACTTATCATTACCTGTTTTAAGTCTATTTTAAGTATACTTTAAGTATATTTTAAGAAATTTTAAGTATATTTTAAGTATATTTTAAAAAATTTTAAGTATATTTTAAGAAATTTTAAGTATATTTTAAGTATATTTTAAAAAATTTTAAGTATATGTTAAGAAATTTTAAATATATTTTAAGTATATTTTAAGTATATTTTAATATATATGTTGAAATACTTAAAATATACTTAAAATATATCTAAAATATATTTAAAAAATATACTTAAAAATATACGTAAAAAATATACTTAAAATATACTTAAAAATATATTTAATTCGGGTGACATAATTTTTAATATATTTTAAATATACTTAAAATATACTTACATGTACTTAAAATATACTTATCACTACCTGTTTTAAGTCTATTTTAAGTATACTTTAAGTATATTTTAAGAAATTTTAAGTATATTTTAAGTATATTTTAAAAAATTTTAAGTATATGTTAAGAAATTTTAAATATATTTTAAGTATATTTTAAGTATATTTTAATATATATGTTGAAATACTTAAAATATACTTAAAATATATCTAAAATATATTTAAAAAATATACTTAAAAATATACGTAAAAAATATACTTAAAATATACTTAAAAATATATTTAATTCGGGTGACATAATTTTTAATATATTTTAAATATACTTAAAATATACTTACATGTACTTAAAATATACTTATCACTACCTGTTTTAAGTCTATTTTAAGTATACTTTAAGTATATTTTAAGAAAGTTTAAGTATATTTTAAAAAATTTTAAGTATATTTTAAGAAATTTTAAATATATTTTAAGTATATTTTAAGTATATTTTAAAAATTTTTAAGTATATTTTAAAAAAATTTAAGTATATTTTAAGTAATACGACTTCTTATAGAAAAATTATTAACATCAATTACATTTCTGATAATATTTTTTTTGACAAACTTGACACTGAATATCTCAAGTACTTCATCAAATGTAAAATAGTAGTATTTCTGTTTTTCATTATCATCAATTTTTACTGACAATACACATTCTAATTTTTCTTCAAATTTAGGATATTGGGTTAATATTCCAAGGTATTGTACAACTGATGTTGAATAATTTAATTTTTTCGCTGATGGAAATAATCCCACAAAACAAGCCAAGGCATTTTTTTGTAACTTGTAATTACCAACACGAATTTCAATATGATAAGCTTTGACTATTTATAATAGAAATACCATATTCATAAAACACTATTAGCACCACTATCCATATTCATAATATTATATTTATTAAGATTTGTTTTTTTCATGTAAATATGAATGGCAATAGTTACTGCACATCATATTAATTCTAAAACACGAACTGTAAAATGATAATTAACCACTTTGTCTAATTTATCTAAAAATTTGACTCTTAATGCTTTTATCAAATTAAAAATTCCGTAATTTAAAAATAACACAATAAGGACTCCACATATGTTCTTCGAAATATACCATTGACTAAAAATAGGATGTAAATTTGACCATTGCTTTCGTTGTTTAATTAGTCTTCTAAAAATTGCTTCATTAGCTATCATATTCAAGTAATTATATGGTTCTAATTCAAAATCTTCTTTATACATTTCTGTAGATCGAAATATTCTTTTATCTGAATTTGAAATTCCTCCAGTTTCCAAAATAATTATATTGGGTGCACCAGCTGAACAACCTTGATTAATATTTTCAAGAATTTTTTGGTGGATAGTTGTCATATCAAAATTAGTATTAAAGATAATGAAAATTCAAAAGATTATCAATTACTTTATCAAATATATCCCATACATTTTTTATTTGATTATTCATACCAAAAAAATCCAATGAAGAAATAATTCTTTTTTCATTACTTGCTTTTTCATCTAGCAAAATTAATATTTACATTTGAAATACCATTCTAAGTGTTGTATGGGAATTTCTATGTGTGGCATTAAAAATATTTCCATAAGTAAAAATTTTTTTTTTAAAATTGATATTATCAATTTCAAATATTTAATCCTTTTAATAATCTTTCAATTGGATTAATTTTAGTCATTTTTATTTTTTTTATTCGGCATTCATAATTATCAATATGTTTACTTATATGAAGAGTAGATAAAAGTCACCGGAATGATAAAACAAGCTGTAGTTTTCAAGATATACTGGCCATTATTTGAGTGAACCAAACACCAAGATTGAAAAATGTCATGCCCACAATAAGTAAAATAACAAATGTTACATATTTGGTAATATGTTCATTATCTAATTGTTTTAATATTAGTAAATTCTTTTAAATATAAGTCTTCAAAGTCTTTCACTTCGATAACCTTCGAATACCTCTAATATAAATGTAATATTTACAAAGGTTATTGGTACTGAAAACCTTCATTTTTATTAATAAAACATAATACTGTGGAGGTTACACTGGTTGAAAATTTATAAAACTTATACCTATTGGGTACCAGATAGGTGTAGTATCTGTACCTAATATCATATACATATTGGGTACCTGATAGGTATAAAAATATTTTTTTATATATATCGGATATCTGATAAGTGTGAAAAATATTTTCTCACACCTATCAGGCAATATTGTCATGGGACATCTTGGGACATTTTGGGACAAAAATAATTTTTTAAATTATAAAAAATTCTATTATAAAACTTAGTTTAAGTCATTAATTAAAGTTATTTAGAATTGATTTTTACATATATTTATAAAGTTTTAATATACCTTTATAAGTCCAATAAGGGTAGGAACAGTGGAACTATACATGTTTTCAAAATTGATTTTGGATTTTTGAAGTATTTCGACTTTTTGAGATTTATGCAGAATCTATTCTATATATGGAAGTAAAAAAAGTACCCAGTTATGTGTATCTTCAATCAAAGAATAAATCTGGATGGTCAAAAAATTTTGGGTTTTAAGTAAAATAATTTCGTCTTCTATAAAAAACTATTTCGACTTTTTTCCTCGAAATTGCAATTTCGGAGCCCCAAAATAATTTTGCGTGCAAGTATAAGTGGGACATGGGACATTGGAACAGTAAAAAAACCTAAAAACATACAAAATGTACAATACTACTATCAGGTATCCGATATGTGTACGATATTAGGTACGAATACTATATACATGTTGTCAAAACTATTGAATTGAGTCAGACGCAATTAAAATCAAGAAAAATTAAAGTTGAGTCAAGGCAAATTTTGATTTTTACTAGTGAATGACGCAATTAGTTAAGTCAGACGTAATTAAAAATTGAAATTTTAAGAATTGAGTCAAAGTCAAATTAGTTTTGATGACATGTATAGGATATTACACCTATCTGATACCCGATAGGTATAGGTCTTATAAATTTTCGACCAGTGTTATTGATAACGATAACTTTCAATAACTTTCACTTTATCATAATAAATGTAATATTTGCGAAAGTTATCGGTCCGATAACCTTCAATAATTTTTAAAAATGAAATTATTACAATAACCTCCGATATAAAAAATTTTCTGATGAAAAGCTTGTTACGTTGTTTTCACTTCTAATTTAAAATTATTAATTTTTTTTGAAAAATTTCACTAATTAGCTCATCAAAAAAGCCTATTAAAATTTTGAAAAACTTGCATGATATGTACAAAGGGAAATCGGTAATTGTAATTCTGATTTATTTTTTGTAACCATTTTATGTGAATTTCATAATTCATTTCCTAATTTTGTACCAATTTCTTTTCATTTTTCATTTGTCCATTTTAATTTTGGATTAATATCAATTTCATTTAATAATAATTTCAAATTTATATTTAATAATAATTTCAAAAAAAAAATAACTAAGTAGTTCAGATAATATAGTAATTAAAAATAGAGACGAATTATTAGAATTATTAGAATAACATGTATTATTTTTAGAATTATAATTTGCATATTTTAAAGGAATTTCAAATGAAGTAAATAAAAGATTTAAAATTGGAACTAATATAGAAGCAAGAATTATTTCTTTTTTTCTTCAGATATAGTATTTACTACATATTTAAGCCATTAAATTATTAATTCTAAATTTTTGAACATATCATTTTTATGCAATTCACATTTACAATTGAATTTTTATTTTTCAGAACCAGTCTGATAATTAATATACCTACCATAAGATTCATAACAATTATTATAAATATACTGAACTGTTGAAGTGTTATCAAAAACTATTTTAGAGATGCCTTGGTATTTATGTATAGCATCATATATATAAAGCCCAATACATGGAATTTGAATATTTTTTTCCCATATATTTTATAAATGATTTTTATATCCAAGTCCACAACTAAAGAAATGAAAATTTTGAAAACAAAATAAGTAATGTTGTTATCTAGGCCAATCGCTACGGTTCAATCACGATCAGCCTGATACATTTTACGGTTCTTTTAGGAGTTTAACGTGCTATGTCCAAAGACACACGACAGTTTGGTTTCTATTTTGCTTATAGAAGGCACCAGTCAGTTTATAGACATAATCAGTCTTTTCGTTATGGCGACACCCTTTAATATTGTTATCCTTAACAAAAGGTGTAACTGTCTATGCATTCAGTTGTAATATGTCTGCATATTAACTCAAATGCAAAAAGTGTTCTCTCTTTAAAACATTACTGCGTATTATACCTGCCACCCAAATTCAAAATTCAAATGCCGAAATCCCAAATGCCGAAATCCCAAATCCCAAATCCCAAATTACAATTAGTATTTTTTGCCAAAATCCCAAATCCCAAATCCCAAATACTAGTAATTTGTGCATTTTGGCGTCCCAAATCCCAAATTATTTGGGATTTGGGCAACACGTATACTGCGTATTAACTCAAATGCAAAAAGTGTTCTCTCTTTAAAACATTACTGCGTATTATACCTGCCACCCAAATTCAAAATTCAAATGCCGAGATCCCAAATCCCAAATCCCAAATTACAATTAGTATTTTTTGCCAAAATCCCAAATCCCAAATCCCAAATACTAGTAATTTGTGCATTTTGGCGTCCCAAATCCCAAATTATTTGGGATTTGGGCAACACGTATACTGCGTATTAACTCAAATGCAAAAAGCTATACTCTTAAAACAAATATGCGTTTATTTAAACGCTCAAAGATAATATGCATTTATTTATCAAACGCTCAAAGATAATATGCGTTTACTCATCAAACGTTCAAAGATAATATGCGTTTACTCATCAAACGCTTAAAGATAATATGTTCTTTCAACATAAGTCATGACTTTATTTATTCTTTTATAAAAGTTTATATTTAATTTCATTAACTCAAGAATATTAACATTATACAATTATACAATCAAGCATTTAATCCTATAACATTCAATATTCTTTTATTAATTATATGTGTTAGTTTATTAATAATTAAAATACAAAATAAAGTAATTTACTATTATTTTTCAATGATTATACTTTTATCGTTCAAGAACTTTAGGGTTAAAAATAATAAAAATAAAGTTTTCCCTTTAATACAAAAGGTTTACTACCTTTCCTTAAAGGTTCCTTCTTAAGAATTGGATATTCCCATCTTTTTATAAATTAAAGATAATTAAAAGGTTTCTGAAGATCTTTTTTTTTTTTATTCTCTGAAAAGTCTCTTTAGTCCTAAGGGAAAAGGTCTTGTATTTATAACTATTGGAGTTGTATTGTACTTCCTATTTTAGTAATGAGATCTACTATTTTATTGTGTTACTGTGTTTCTTACTATTACTGCGCTTTTGTGTAACCATTACTGTTATCGTGTAACTTTACTGCGCCACAAGGTCATGTGATCAAACTATTTATAAATTGATATACATATAAGAATCTAATATTAATAGGGTATTTATGCTAAGTATTAATATTTACTATTATTATTTATAATTATTTTTCTATCTGATATTTGACTGCGGTCAAAGATTACTGTGATATTTCATTATGTAACAACGTCAATGACAAATTTCACTTTGTTCAGGTTTTCTCAATTACTTACAATATGTGTTATGATTTTTTTGATTATAATTAAAATGGTTTATACATACACCCAATGGTATTCTTTTCGATTGGTAATTTAATATTATATTCTCATCAATTTGCCAAGTTCCAATTAACTGGCATATATTTCTAATATTTGTTGTTTAACCACATGTTTATAATTTATTATTGAAATAATCAATTAAAACACATGGTGAAAAAATTTTATATATAGTTAGGTTAAATATATAAGATAACTCATTTACTTCTTTCACAGGTATTGTCGAAGATAATGGTAATAGCGAAGGAACTATACATGTCATTAAAACTATTGAATTGAGTCAGATACAATTAAAATTGAGAAAAATTAAAATTGAGTCAAGATTTTTATTAGTGATTAATGCAATTAATTAAGTCAAACGTAATTAAAAATTGAAATTTCAAGAGTTGAGTCAAGACTATACTTGCACGCTAAATTATTTTGAGGCCCCGAAATTGCAATTTTGGGGAAAAAAGTCGAAATAGTTTTTTATAGAAGACGAAATTATTTTACTTAAAACCCAAAATTTTTTGACCACCCAGATTTATTCTTTGATTAAAGATACACATAACTGGATACTTTTTTTACTTCCATATATAGAATGGATTCTGCATAAATTTCAAAAAGTCGAAATACCTCAAAAATTCAAAATCAATTTTGGGAACATGTATAGTCAAGACCAAATTAGTTTTGATGACATATATAGAAGGAACTAAAAGAATTTCTTGATTTTCAAAATCTTCATTTTCGTCACTTAACTGATTTACAATTTCATTTTCAAGTACTATTTGTGTATTAATATAATTTTTTTCATTAAATTTAAATAATTCTATTTCAGGAAATTCACCAAATATGTCAGATTCTTCGTCAAACTCTTCAAATATCTCAGTTTCTTTGTTAAAACATAAAGAAATATTTTCTTCAAGAGTATTTTCGTTTATTAAATGTGGTTCCATTTTAATTAATTAAAATTTATCTTAACTTTAGTATCAAGATTCTTTTAAACCAGAAAAGTTATTAACCGCAAAAAAAGCAAAATTAGTATTATTAAACTGTAGATTATATCCCTAACTACTTTATATCACATGATATTATGTAATATTTTAATATAAATAATTGGAAAGTTGAAAATTTTTTCGTTTTTCATATGTATTTAAATTTTTTACTATTAAATACAGCTTGTAGATCTTATAATTAAAAATATTTCACAAGTTGATTAGTAAACATACATACTAACTGATATATATAAATAAGTTATATATTAATAAATACATTAGGAAATTTTTTATAATGAAAGTTATTATAATTATACTTGCACACTAAATTATTTTGGAATCCTGAAATTGCAATTTTGAAAAAAAAAGTTGAAATAGTTTTTCATAAAAGACAAAATTATTTTACTTAAAACACAAAATTTTTTAATCATTTAGATAAATTCTTTGATTAAAGATACATATAACTAAGTACTTTTTTTATTTTCATATATAAAATAGATTCTGTATAAATTTAAAAAAAATGAAATACTTCAAAAATTCAAAATCAATTTTGGGAACATGTATAATTGTAATAATTTCATTTTCAATGGTTATTGAAGGTTATTGAACTAATAATTTTCACAAATATTATATTTATTATGATAAAATGAAAGTTATTGAAGGTTATCAATATCAATAACCTCTACAGTATTATGTTTTATTAATAAAAATGAAAGTTTTCAGTACCAATAACCTTCGTAAATATTATGTCTATGTTGAAAGTATTCAAAGGTTATTGGAGTGAAATACTTCAAAAGCTTACATTAAAAAAATTTACTGATGTAGATTAAATCGAATAAATAAATATGTGTATTATATATTATTATTAACACATCATATTTCTTTACAAATATTTCATAAAAGTTCAAAATGTATAGCTAACTGTTTAGCTACTACAATTAAATATTTAAAGAACAAACTTCTTATTTAAAAGTATTTCAATTTTTAATATTAGTCAATATTAAATATTCAATATATGATGTTTGTAAAATTACTAAAAGTCGAAGTGAACAATACCTTTCTACTAATTATATTAATTACAATATTCTATTAAGATGGAAATGTATAAAAAGGTATGAATAAAATGCAAATTTTCATAGGATAAAAAATCATAAGACATGATATTCTATTTGTTCTGATATTAGGCTAAAATAGTGAATATCTTTCAAAAAAATATATTAATAATAAATTACCTTTATTATAGCAATGTATTAAAGGACATGAATAGACTATACATGTTATCAAAACTATTGAATTGAGTCAGACACAATTAAAATTGAGAAAAATTGGAGTTGAGTCAAGACAAATTTTGATTTTTACTAGTAATTGATGCAATTAGTTGAGTCAGACGCAATTAAAAATTGAAATTTTAAAAGTTGAGTCAAGGCCAAATTAGTTTTGACGACAGGTATAGAATAGACTACCAATCTTATTAGTATAAAACATAAAAAAATATGGTGTCCAAATTGTATATATAGAAGATTACTTACTTTTGAAATTACTAAGCAAATCGTAATTAATAGAAATGAAGAATGTTTTTCAACCGAATATATTAATTTCAATATTCCAATGTAATGGCAATATATTATAGGATATAAATGAAATGCAATACTTAATAGTATAAAAGTTGGACGATAGTATGATACATGTCGTTAAAACTAATTTGGTCTTGACTCAACTCTTAAAATTTCAATTTTTAATTGCGTCTAACTTAACTAATTGCGTCAATTACTAATAAAAATTAAAATTTGCTTTAACTTAACTCCAATTTTTCTCAATTTTAATTGCGTCTGACTCAATTTAATAGTTTTGACAACATGTATAGATGGTACCTACATTGTACCAATTTAATTCCTCATACTCTTGAAATTACTAAGCAAATTGCATATAGTAGAAATGAGAAATGTCTTTCATTTGAATATAAAAATTTTGAAACTGATTTAATATAAAATTGTACTAAAGGACATGAATAATATGCTCCTTTCAATAGAATAAAAAACCAAGGTGCATAATGTTCATATTGTGCAGGTTATACATGTTGTCAAAACTATTGAATTAAGTTAGACGCAATTAAAATTAAGAAAAATTGGAGTTGAGTCAAGGCAAATTTTGATTTTTATTAGTAATTAACGCAATTAGTTAAGTCAGACACAATTATAAATTGAAATTTTAAGAGTTGAGTCAAGGCCAAATTAGTTTTGACGACATGTATAGTGCAGGTAACATTTGGTATACTTTGGAAGTTACTAAAAAAAATTACTTTTAGTCAAAATAGTGAATATTTTTTATAGAGTATATTAATATCCATTTAAATTTATTATGAAAATGTACTAATGGACATTTATGAAATATCACTTTGGAATATAAAAATTAGAGATACATGATGTCCCTATTGCTCAAAATATAAATGTGAAAATTTATGCTGTGAAATTGTAATTAAGTATCTTGGATTACTATTTGAAAATCGTAAATCAGATTTTTAAAACACCAAAACATCCAACTGGATTACAACTTGATATTTCATATTATAATTATAGTTTTGCAATTAAAAACAAAAGCAATAATATAAAAAATACATTGAATTCTTTCATAAAGGAAATTCTAATAATTTTGTCTGACAGCAAAAGTAAGATCAATTTAAAAAAGAATTATGTAAAGAAAATTAGATTGTTTTAAGGTATGTCTGGTATTACAAAGACTTATATACAGTGGCTTTCAAAATAAACGCACCACTTATATTGTTAATAGTTTTTTATATGTAATTTTTTTATTTGTAAATAAATTCAATAAAATTTTTTTTAAATAAATAATTTATTATATAATTTATAAATTTTTAATTTAGTTCGAATATTTTAATTGACCAATTATTAGTAATCATGTAATTTCCGTGAAAATCATGGTGCGTTTATTTTGTCACTTTTACAATGCATTTATTTATTTATTTATTTTATTGAAAATTACAATAAAACTATTAATTTTTTTTTTATATTTTAATATTTACCATCTAGTATAACCACCTGATACTTTTAAAACATCCTTTACTTTTTCAGGCATTGATTCTATTAGTTTAGTACATGTATCTTTTAAAGTTTCATTCCAAATTTTAGATACATGTTCCCATAATGAATCTTTGCCTTTAATTTCTATATTTAATAACCTAAGACGACGATCGACATCATTCCAGAGATGTTCGATTAGATCAAGGTCAGGTGACTGCGGCGGCCAACTTAAAACATTGATTTTATTTTCCTCAAACCACTGTGCCGTACGTTTTGCCATGTGTTTCGGGTCATTATCTTGCTGAAAGATAATATTTTCTACCTCCAACCCATAGTATTTTAAGGTCTCCATAAAGTCTTCACTTAGAATTTTGCAATAAAGTTCAGCATCAAGACCTCCATCAATCCTACATAGGTATCCTACCCTTCTGAAGTGAAACACCACCATACAAAAACACTACACCTCCAAACTTGACTGTAGGTTTAACAACTCTATCAGAAAGACCTTCTCCTTCTCTTTTCCTCAATACTGACATCCATCTGAACTGAATATTTGAAACTTGGACTCGTCAGACCAGATTACCCGCTTCCAATCCTCGACAGTCCAATGTTTATATTTTTTCGCGAAGACAAGACATTTTTGGCGATGGATTTTGGAGAGTAGAGGCTTCTTACGTTTAACCCTTGCTACCATTCCATTTTTTTTAGTGCTTTACGAACAGTATTAACACTAACATTAATATTTTCATTTATTTTTAAGGATTTTTGTAGTGCAACGGCCGTCGATGCTTCATTAGTCATGATTCGGTATATAAGGGTTCGTTCATTTCTCTCATATAAAATCTGTTTTCTTCCTTGTCCTTCTTTATTTTTAACTTGTCCCGTTTCTTTATACTTCTTCTTTAACTGTAAAATCGAGGTGTGGTGAATGTTTCCTAGCATTTGGGCTATTTCTCGTGAACTGAATCTTGCTTGGATTAGAGTGATGGCGTGTTCTCGTCGTTCAGCAGTTAATTGCATTATTCGTAAAAAAAAGAGTAGATTTTTATAAAAGAATTAAAATGAATGTGATGTAAGAATTATTTTTTCTTATTTTAGTTTTGGGTGGTTATTATTCAAAAAAAAACTTTATTTAGAGGTCTTTAATTTAGAAAAAAAACGCCAAAATAAACGCACCGCAGTTTTTATTTATTATAGTCAAATCGATTGGCCAATCATTATTCAGATCATGTGAATTGATTTACAGCATACGATTTGAGTTAAATTTATTAATAAAAATATTTTTAACAAACAAAATATAATAAAAACTTTAAATATTACATAAAAATTAATTAATTTTATAGTGGTGCGTTTATTTTGGAAGCCACTGTATAGTTATTCCAGAGTATCTTCAAGAATTGGGTCTTATTGAATAAAATTAAAACTTCAAATCATGTACGTATAATGTCAATTACATTAACACATTGTTAAATAAATCTCTATATACACATACACAAGATAAACAAATTCAGGAAAACTAACAATTTTTTATTTATTATTCTGAATTTATCTTAATTTGTTATAATAATATTCAGATAAATTATGACCTGATTTATTTTTTATTGCACGTGCATTTTTATACAATAATTATTATTTTCTTAAACTTCTATTATTCTTTAAATGCACAGAGAATTTCATTTCTGACAAAAAAGAAATCCAGTATAATGGGATCAGGAAGAATTGTTTGTGGAATTGGAACATCAAGATGTGCTTGGTGGTAGAGACAATTTAAATTAATTTTGATAAAGCATGTACCCTCCAAAATATTTAATAGATTTCCGGTTCCATCTTGAGTGCCAAACTCAAACTAGTAATAAAAATAATAAATTATTCATATTAAAAAAATTTTAAAAATTGGTAGAAAAGATAATTTATCTTATATTTGACATTACGTGAGCTAAATGTCGAAGTTCCCCTTTTCGTGTTTTTCTTTCAGCAGAACAAAAATGCCACGCCTACATAGATTTATTCTTTAGAATAATGCACAAACAATAAAACATCACTTGCATTTTAAGAAGTATAACTTACTTGCATGCGTGAAGGTGTTTCATTTTCAGAAACTGGATCGATTTTAATAACTATTGCGTCATGTGCACGATTAAGATTTTTTAGCCAGTAATTTTTAACCTTATCGAATATGTGGTCTATACTTTCAGAATATGCGACTTCCACAATAATATTTGACCATGGTTTCCTCTAAAATCATGAAAATGTAAAACTTTAATGTTAAAAGGCTCAAAGCCAATAGAAAAAACAAAAGGTACCTTTCCATCACTTCCGGTTAGTGCAAGCACTTCTGATTTCATTGGACGAAACGATGCGTCAGCTTCTTTTGCAGAATGATCAGCACGAGTTCCTTTAAAAGAAAGAAAATTAATTTGATACTATAAATAGGACTGAAATAGTTAATTAATTGATATTTACGAGTTGCTCCAAAGCCTATAATTTTGGCATCTGTTCTTCTAACAGGATTACATTTCTCATTTATTTCTGTTATAATCACGCTAATGCAATTTTCATGTGGCTCTGATGGAAGTTCATAAACCAAGACTTTATAATTTGTCCATTCCCATAAACCATGAATGTTAAACTCATCGGTGCGGCGTTCATACTTGTTCAAAGTCACACCCTCAGCGAGCATGTATGGAAGCCTTGTTGTAATTAGCCAAAATTAGTCTTTCTCATCTATAACCAACCCATCATGAAAAAACTTACGTAGCTTCTTCCCATTTTGCTTCTGGATGAATATTTCCTTTCTTCCACCATAAACTTCGAAAATAGATATAATCTGGCATTTTTTGTTTTGAAACAATGTTATCGATTCTAATATTAATAACTGGAAAGGTTAGCAAAAAGTAAAAAACCAGTTAAACATAATTATCTACTCATGTTTTCGTAATAGAGCTTTGTATTTTGCTAACATTGTTAATATGTAATGTAACATATAAATCCTGTTTTGACAACATGTATATATTAGGGTTTATTAAAGGTAGAATATTTGTCACCATGTATTATACTTTTTAAATATTGATTTTGATTAAATATCCTAAAAACAGGAATTTTTTATTTGTAAAAATATATTCATCACCTAAGAAAACAACCTGTGACAAATTTCTGATCACCTATCAAATTATGGGGCAATCAAAATTGAACATCCTTAATTTAAACCCCCCAGTTTAGGATATTATCCTAGACCTAGGAGGTCTAGATATTTATGCTAATTCCATTGAATTTGATTAGTTTAAATTATAAAACTGTGGGAACAAGAATCACGGGGCTATAATAATAATAATAATAAAATCGTGAAAATTGCAGGAGCTATAATAATAATAATAATAATAATAATAAAACTGTGGGAATCACAGAGGCTATAATAATAATAAAACCGTGAGAGTAAAAATCGCGAGGGCTATAATAATAATAATAAAACCGTGAGAGCAAGAATTGCGAGGGCTATAATAATAATAATAATAATAATAAAACCGTGGGAGCAAAAATCGCGAGAGTTATAATAATAATAATAATAATAATAAAACCGTGGGAGCAAGAATCGTGAGGGCTATAATAATAATAATAATAATAACAATAATAAAACCGTGAGGCAAGAATCGCGAGGACTATAATAATTATACATGTTGCCTAAATTATACCTGCCACCCAAATTCAAAATCCAAATGCCGAAATCCCAAATCCCAAATCCCAATCCCAAATCCCAAATCCAAATTATTTTTGGCACCCCAAATTATTTTTGGCATCCCAAATTAATTTTGGCATCCCAAATTATTTTTGNTATAATAATAATAATAATAATAATAAAACCGTGGGAGCAAGAATCGTGAGGGCTATAATAATAATAATAATAATAACAATAATAAAACCGTGAGGCAAGAATCGCGAGGACTATAATAATTATACATGTTGCCTAAATTATACCTGCCACCCAAATTCAAAATCCAAATGCCGAAATCCCAAATCCCAAATCCCAATCCCAAATCCCAAATCCAAATTATTTTTGGCACCCCAAATTATTTTTGGCATCCCAAATTAATTTTGGCATCCCAAATTATTTTTGACATCCCAAATTAATTTTGGCATCCCAAATTATTTTTAGCATTCCAAATATTTGAGGATGAAAAAAAATATTTGAATTAATATAATAGAATTAAAAGAAGTTAATGTAAAAGATAATAAAAATTTTTAAAATATTATTTTTTGTTTTTTCAATTAGTAAAGAGACTATTTTCATAGTGCCAAGATGTTATATCAAGTTTAAAAGTTAAGAGATACACATGGTACAATCAATTTGTTTTTTAATAATTACTATAAAAATATTTATTACAACTTAAAAATAATTCATTATTGTTTATACAAATAAAATTTTTTATTTTAATAAGCAAATGTCAAAAATAGTACTAAGTAACCTTAAAGATGAGAATAATATGAATCTTCTGTAAACATTTCAGATCTATATTTTAAAAATTGAGCAAATAATTATTATTTAAATTTTTTTTGCTGTTCAAACTTTAACCGTTAACAATATACTCAATTTCAAAGATATAAGTCTAAATTTTTGCAAAAGATATACATTATTCCTAGCTTTAAAGTTACTTGGTACTATTTTTAACATTTACTTATTAAAATAAAATATTATATTTATATAAATCGTGATAAGTTATTTCCGATTTATAATTTATAAAATATTTTATAAAGTTACACAATAAATAGTAATTGTTAAAGAAACAAATTGATCATATCACGAAGTGCATCTCATAACTTTTAAACTTGATCATCTTGACACTATGACAATAGAAAAACAAAAAATAATTTTATATTTTATTTTATTTTTTTTATTTGTATTGTAATTAAATTCCAAGTATATTATTATTATTATTATTATTATTATATTATAATAATTATTATTATTATTCTGTAATATTATTTATACCAGATTCACGTCTTTCTAATGATTTATTTATTATTGATTCAATATTAAAATCCTGTTCACCAGAATCTGTATATTCTGTTGATAAAGGTATCTCAACAGTTACTTCAATTTCAAGAACTCGTCGAAGTTCAATATCAGTAACATTAAAAAATGAATCAAAATTTTGAGAATTTGATATTTGATTTTCACTTTCATTATTTTCAAATTGATTATTTTCTAATTCATCATCATTTTTAAATTGATTATTTTCTAATTCATCATCATTTTCATCAAAAATTTCATCATCAAATGAAAAAGTTGTTTTGGTAACTGCATCTTCGAATCCTTCATCACTTAACTCCTTGTATGCATGTTTTATACGTGTTGCCCAAATCCCAAATAATTTGGGATTTGGGACGTCAAAATGCACAAATTACTAATATTTGGGATTTCGGCAAAAGATACTAATTGTAATTTGGGATTTGGGATTTGGGATTTCGGCATTTGGGATTTCGGCATTTGGATTTTGAATTTGGGCGGCAGGTATAGCATGTTTAATTTCATTTGAAATATTTGAAACATAATATGCATGCATTTGTAACATATTTTGTAAAAGTGAACAATTTAAACTAAAATTAAAAAATTTATTAATATTAATTAAATAATTAAATATTATAAAATTATAAAATAATTTTAAATAAAATTACCTTGTTCGTCGTTTATTCATATACCAACCCAATATTGAAAAATATCTTTCACAACTTGCATTACTTGGTACAATTGATGCCATTAAAAGAGCAAGTTTTTGAATATGATTATTTTGTTGTTTGCACTATACATGTCGTCAAAACTATTGAATTGAGTCAGACGCAATTAAAATTGAGAAAAATTGGAGTTGAGTCAAGGCAAATTTTAATTTTTACTAGTAATTGACGCAATTAGTTGAGTCAGACGCAATTAAAAATTGAAATTTTAAGAGTTGAGTCAAAGTCAAATTAGTTTTGACGACATGTATAGTTTGCACATAAGCCACCAATTTTTTACTGTATGAATTCCAGTTACAAATTCAAAATCATATGGTTTACTTTTTAAAGAATAGTTTGAAATTTGTGCAATTAATTCATTAGCAGATTTTTCCCTTCCTTCTAATAATTTCCATATTGATAAAACTTTTTCACATATAATACGAAAAGTATTTATTTGTAAACCAGTATCTAAATTATTAATGAATAAGTAAATATTTATTTAATTTAAAATAATATTTAAAAAAAATAATATAAATACCTCTATATTTAGGATATAAAAAAATAAGCCAAGAGATAATAGTCAAAATTAAACTCTTTCCATCTTTTATCAAAAACATTTTGACATTCTTTAGAAAAATTTTGATTACTTGTTTGTGACAATTCTTTAATAGCTGTTGTCATAATTACAAGATTAATAAAATAGTCAGCTAAAGTTGTTAATTTATGTTCAAGATTTATTATTGCCTTTTTAATAGGTAATAATATTGTTCTCAAATCTTTAACATTTCTAAAAAAATTTTGCTTTTGTAAAATTGAAATTATTTCGAGATTTAATAATTGTGATTCATTTTCTAAAATCTTTAAAATTAATTATAATAAAAGTTAAATTAAAATTAATTATAATAAAATTAAATTAATATAAATTAAATTTAATTAAAATTTTAATTTGAAATATATTATTACCTGTTTTAAAGCATTTTTACATCTTATAATTGAATCTGTACAATCATATGCTGTAGTCTATCTTGTTATAACATATTTTTTCAATCCACCACCTTTGATCATATTTTCAACAATCTCTTGTTGGAGAATAGCACCACCAGCATGAGATTGTTTAAAAAAGGTTATAATTTTTTTACAACATGTGATAATATTTGTAGCCCAATTAAGTTTTATGATGTCACTTGATAATAAATTAATATGATGTGCAATACATCGGATTGGAAAAATATGTGGATATTTTGTTGACACTAAATTCTTTGCTAGAACTACATTTGAAGCATGATCCGATACTATAGAACAAAATTTCTCAGCACCTACTTCTTCAATAACTTTAATAATTTCATTTTTTAAAAATTCTTCTGTATGAGAATTTTTAGAAAAATTCTTTAAAGAATGTATATATTCTTTTTCATCACTTGTCATAATTAAAAAAATATATAAAGATTGGTCAGCTGGAGAAGTCCATCCATCTAAACCTAAAATATTAGAATTGTTATTTATATAATTAAAATTTAAATTATTAATTATTATTAATTATTTAATTAATTAAAAAATCAAATAAAACAATACCTAAAGTTAAATTTGTCTTATTAGAAAGTTTCCTTTTCATTTCAGCTATAACAGTAGCAGTTTCTATATTAATCATAGTAGTAGATAGAATTGTTCTTTTAGGAACTTGAAAATCTGGACATAATTCTTTTGAATAATCAATAAAAAAAGGATTTTCTACAATCCACAAAGGGACCCCACAAGTAACAAAAAATTTTAGAACATCTTCTTTGCTTATTATCTGTAACTGTTAATCGTTCTACATGATTTGTAATTTTTGATTGCTTATATGGTTTTGATCGTTTAGAAGAATTATCATCATCATTATCATCAAATGATCCATTATTTAATATTTCAAGATATAAAGCACGAACTTCTGGTGGTGGTGGTTTTGGACATTGTAGAGCAAGATGTACTATCATTTCAGAGGTTTTTCCACGAGACCATTTTTGTTTGCAAAATTTGCATGCTGCTCCAGAATGTAAATCTTTTTTTCCATTTGTTGAATCAGCTGGGATAGTGTTAAAGTGCTACCAGACTTCATTTTTAGGACGTCCAGAACGTTTTCTGTTAGATGTTGAAATCAAAAGTTCATCCTCACTATCAATCATATTTAAAAAACAAATTAAAGGTTAAAGAAATGGATTAAAAAGATGGATGGATTAAAGAAATGAATTAAAGAAATGGATTAAAGAAACAGAATTAAAAAAAAATTACAGATCGATTATCTCTTGTTAGATGTTACACATTATAAATATTAAATTATTTTATTTATTTAATATATTAACAGTACGAATCTTTACATGTATATTCATGGTTATATTTATATATATATACTTTCATGTATTTATTAGCATATAAGTTATATTGCAAAACCACCCACATTGTGCAAACTAACCTATAATACAAATCTAAATAATAATAACAAAATAAGAATAAAGAAAAAGAATAATAAATAATAAATAATAATAAATAAAAAAAGAATAAATAAAAAAATAGTAACAATGTGGAACTAACTTCTATTATACAAGCCTATATGTTAAAAGTGAAAAAAAAGATAAGTAAAATATAATAATAATAATAATAATAATAATAANACTTGTTTGTGACAATTCTTTAATAGCTGTTGTCATAATTACAAGATTAATAAAATAGTCAGCTAAAGTTGTTAATTTATGTTCAAGATTTATTATTGCCTTTTTAATAGGTAATAATATTGTTCTCAAATCTTTAACATTTCTAAAAAAATTTTGCTTTTGTAAAATTGAAATTATTTCGAGATTTAATAATTGTGATTCATTTTCTAAAATCTTTAAAATTAATTATAATAAAAGTTAAATTAAAATTAATTATAATAAAATTAAATTAATATAAATTAAATTTAATTAAAATTTTAATTTGAAATATATTATTACCTGTTTTAAAGCATTTTTACATCTTATAATTGAATCTGTACAATCATATGCTGTAGTCTATCTTGTTATAACATATTTTTTCAATCCACCACCTTTGATCATATTTTCAACAATCTCTTGTTGGAGAATAGCACCACCAGCATGAGATTGTTTAAAAAAGGTTATAATTTTTTTACAACATGTGATAATATTTGTAGCCCAATTAAGTTTTATGATGTCACTTGATAATAAATTAATATGATGTGCAATACATCGGATTGGAAAAATATGTGGATAATTTGTTGACACTAAATTCTTTGCTAGAACTACATTTGAAGCATGATCCGATACTATAGAACAAAATTTCTCAGCACCTACTTCTTCAATAACTTTAATAATTTCATTTTTTAAAAATTCTTCTGTATGAGAATTTTTAGAAAAATTCTTTAAAGAATGTATATATTCTTTTTCATCACTTGTCATAATTAAAAAAATATATAAAGATTGGTCAGCTGGAGAAGTCCATCCATCTAAACCTAAAATATTAGAATTGTTATTTATATAATTAAAATTTAAATTATTAATTATTATTAATTATTTAATTAATTAAAAAATCAAATAAAACAATACCTAAAGTTAAATTTGTCTTATTAGAAAGTTTCCTTTTCATTTCAGCTATAACAGTAGCAGTTTCTATATTAATCATAGTAGTAGATAGAATTGTTCTTTTAGGAACTTGAAAATCTGGACATAATTCTTTTGAATAATCAATAAAAAAAGGATTTTCTACAATCCACAAAGGGACCCCACAAGTAACAAAAAATTTTAGAACATCTTCTTTGCTTATTATCTGTAACTGTTAATCGTTCTACATGATTTGTAATTTTTGATTGCTTATATGGTTTTGATCGTTTAGAAGAATTATCATCATCATTATCATCAAATGATCCATTATTTAATATTTCAAGATATAAAGCACGAACTTCTGGTGGTGGTGGTTTTGGACATTGTAGAGCAAGATGTACTATCATTTCAGAGGTTTTTCCACGAGACCATTTTTGTTTGCAAAATTTGCATGCTGCTCCAGAATGTAAATCTTTTTTTCCATTTGTTGAATCAGCTGGGATAGTGTTAAAGTGCTACCAGACTTCATTTTTAGGACGTCCAGAACGTTTTCTGTTAGATGTTGAAATCAAAAGTTCATCCTCACTATCAATCATATTTAAAAAACAAATTAAAGGTTAAAGAAATGGATTAAAAAGATGGATGGATTAAAGAAATGAATTAAAGAAATGGATTAAAGAAACAGAATTAAAAAAAAATTACAGATCGATTATCTCTTGTTAGATGTTACACATTATAAATATTAAATTATTTTATTTATTTAATATATTAACAGTACGAATCTTTACATGTATATTCATGGTTATATTTATATATATATACTTTCATGTATTTATTAGCATATAAGTTATATTGCAAAACCACCCACATTGTGCAAACTAACCTATAATACAAATCTAAATAATAATAACAAAATAAGAATAAAGAAAAAGAATAATAAATAATAAATAATAATAAATAAAAAAAGAATAAATAAAAAAATAGTAACAATGTGGAACTAACTTCTATTATACAAGCCTATATGTTAAAAGTGAAAAAAAAGATAAGTAAAATATAATAATAATAATAATAATAATAATAACAATAATAATAATAATAATAAAAATAATAAATACTTAATATATGTTTCCGCGAGCTCGTGAAACCTACTGCGGGCTCGCGAAGCCCATTTCAACTTTCACGGACATCCTCACGAACCCACGAGCCTAATTATAGAGAGAGAAGGAGAAAGGTAAGTATATTTTTATTTATTTTTTAAAAAAAAAAATATTTTAAAAAAGAATTATAAAAAAAAAATAAAAAAATACTTACCCTACGTCCCCCCGGGTCCGCGAAGCCCATTTCGACTTCCACAGACATCCTCATGAACCCACGAACTTAATTCTAGAGAGGAAAGGAGAAAGGTAAGTATATTTTATTTATTTTTTCAAAAAAAAAATATATTTTAAAAAAATAATTATAAAAAAAAATAAAAAAATACTTACCCTACGTCCCCCCGGGTTCGTGAAGCCCATTTCAGCTTCCACGAACATCCTCACGAACCCACAAGCCTAATTATAAAAAGGGAAGGAGAAAGGTAAGTATATTTTTATTTATTTTTTAAAAAAAAAAAATATTTTAAAAAATAATTATAAAAAAATAATAATAAAAATACTTACCCTACGTCCCCCTGGGTTCGCGAAGCCCATTTCGACTTCCACGGACATCCTCACGAACCCACGAGCCTATCTAGAGAGGGAAGGAGAAAGGTAAGTATATTTTATTTATTTTTTTAAAAAAAATATATATTTTAAAAAAAAAAAGATAAAAAAAACTATAAAAAAAAATTCTATCCGTTGTGCAACAGATAGAATATAATAAAAATTCTATCCGTTGTGCAACGGATAGAATATATAATAATAAAAATTCTATCCGTTGCGCAACGGATAGAATAATAATAAAAATTCTATCCATTGCACAACGGATAGAATAATAATAAAAATTCTATCCGTTGCGCAACAGATAGAATAATAATAAAAATTCTATCCGTTACGCAACAGATAGAATAATAATAAAAATTCTATCCGTTGCGCAACAGATAGAATAATAATAAAAATTCTATCCGTTGCGCAACAGATAGAATAATAATAAAAATTCTATCCGTTGCGCAACAGATAGAATAATAATAAAAATTCTATCCGTTGCGCAACGGATAGAATAATAATAAAAATTCTATCTGTTGCGCAACGGATAGAATAATAAAAAAAATTCTATCCGTTGCGCAATAGATAGAATTTTTTTATTATTCTATCCGTTGCGCAACAGATAGAATTTTTTTATTATTTTTTTTATTATTCTATCCATTGCGTAACGGATAGATTTTTTTTATTATTTTTTTTATTATTCTATCCGTTGCGCAATGGATAGAATAATAATAAAAATTCTATCTGTTGCGCAATGGATAGAATAATAAAAAAATAATAAAAAAATTCTATCCGTTGCGCAACAGATAGAATAATAAAAAAATTCTATCTGTTGCGCAACAGATAGAATAATAAAAAAAATTATATCTTGCTGTATTGTCCCCCCGGACCACGAGCTTAATTCTAGAGAGGGAAGGAGAAAGGTAAGTATATTTTTTTTAAAAAAAAAATAATTTAAAATAAATAAAAATAAAAAATAAAAAATAAAAAAAATAAAAATACTTACCGTACCATCCCTGCGGATCTGCGAAGCCCTCATGAACCCACGAACTTAATTCTAGAGAGGAAAGGAGAAAGGTAAGTATATTTTTTTTAAAAAAAAAATAATTTAAAATAAATAAAAATAAAAAATAAAAAATAAAAAAAATAAAAATACTTACCGTACCATCCCTGCGGATCTGCGAAGCCCTCACGAACCCACGAACCTAATTTTAGAGAAAGGTAAGTATTTTTTTTTTATTATATTTTAAACTGATTATCATGTTGCACATTAAAAAAATCTTTAATTATTTCATTACACTGACTCAAATATTTTTTTCCACGCAAATATTTTTTCAGCTCCCAAATATTTGGGATGCCAAAAATAATTTGGGATGTCAAAATTAATTTGGGATGCCAAAATTAATTTGGAATGCCAAAAATAATTTGGGATGCCAAAATTAATTTGGGATGCCAAAATTAATTTGGAATGCCAAAATTAATTTGGAATGCCAAAATTAATTTGGGATGCCAAAATTAATTTGGGATGTCAAAATTAATTTGGGGTGCCAAAATTAATTTGGGATTTGGAACTTTTTGACCTTCGGGTCCCAAATAATTTTGACATATTTTGACAGCCATAATGCCAAAATAATTTGGGATTTGGGCGGCAGGTATAGCCCAAATCCCAAATAATTTGGGATTTGGGATGTCAAAATGCACAAATTATTAGTATTTGGGATTTGGGATTTGAGATTTGGAATTTTGACAAAAGATACTAATTATAATTTGGAATTTGGGATTTGGGATTTCGGCACTTGGGATTTCAGCATTTGGATTTTGAATTTGGGCGGCAGGTATAATAATAATAATAATAGGATTTATCTAATTGGAACAGCCTGTTCCAGGAACACCCTTGAAATGGCCCAATAGGACCGCAAGATACAAAAATCACATGACGAAAATTTTTTTTTAATTAGAGGGTGTTCCTGGCACAGGCTGTTCCATTTAGATTATTCCATAATAATAATAATAATAATAATGATAAAATCGTAGAGCAAGAATCGCGAGGGCTATAATAATAATAAAACCGTGGGAACAAGAATTACGGGGCTATAATAATAATAATAATAAAACCGTGGGAATCGCGAGGGCTATAATAATAATAATAATAATAATAAAACCGTGAGAATCGCGAGGGTATAATAATAATAATAATAATAATAATAATAAAACCGTGGGAATCGCGGGGGCTATAATAATAATAATAATAAAACCGTGGGGCAAGAATCGCGAGGGTTATAATAATAATAATAATAAAACTGTAGGAACAAGAATCACAGGGCTATAATAATAATAATAATAAAACCGTAGGAGCAAGAATCATGGGGGCTATAATAATAATAATAATAATAATAATAATAAAACCGTGGGAGTAAGAATCGCGGGGGCTATAATAATAATAATAATAATAATAATAATAATAAAACCGTGGGAGCAAAAATCGCGAGGGTTATAATAATAATAATAATAATAATAAAACCGTGGAAGCAAGAATCGCAGGGGTTATAATAATAATAAAATCGTGGGAATTGCGGGAGCTATAATAATAATAATAATAATAATAATAAAACCATGGGAGCAAGAATCGTGGGGGCTATAATAATAATAATAATAATAATAATAAAAAAATTGTGGCTGTGGGAACAAAAATCGCGAGGGTTATAATAATAATAATAATAAACTCGTGGGAGCAAGAATCGCAAGGGCTATAATAATAATAATTATAATTATAATATAATAATAATATACTTGAAATTTAATACAAATAAAAAAAAATAAAATAAAATATAAAATTATTTTTTGTTTTTCCATTAGTAAAGGAACCATTGTCATAATGTCAAAATAGCATCAAGTTTAAAAATTATAAGATACACTTCATGATATAATCAATTTATTTCTTTAATAATTATTATTTATTGTATAACTTTATAAAAATACTTTATAAATTACAAATCAGAAATAACTTATTATGGTTTACATATATATAATATTTTATTTTAATAAATAAATGTTAGAAATAGTACTAATTAACTTTAAAGCTGAAAATAATATACCCTTAAATATTTGAAATGTCAAAAATAATTTGAAATATTAAAAATAATTTGAAATACCAAAAATAATTTGGAATGCCAAAAATAATTTGAAATTCCAAAAATAATTTGGGATGCCAAAAATAATTTGGGATATCAAAAATAATTTGGGATACCAAAAATAATTTGGGATGCCAAAAATAATTTGGGATGCCAAAAATAATTTGGGATCTCAAAAATAATTTAGGATGTCAAAAATAATTTGGGATATCAAAAATAATTTGGGGTGCCAAAAATAATTTGGATTTGGGATTTGGGATTGGGATTTAGGATTTGGGATTTTGACATTTGGATTTTGAATTTGGGTGGCAGGTATAGTGCAAGTATAGTTGTGGTTATACATGTTCTTAAAATTAATTTTGGATTTTTGAAGTATTTCATCTTTTTGAGATTTATACAGAATTTATTTTATATATAGAAATAAAAAAAGTACCTAGTTATATATATTTTTAATCAAGAAATTTATTTGGGTGGTTAAAAAATTTTGAATTTTAAGTAAAATAATTTCATCTTCTATGAAAAACTATTTCGACTTTTTTTCCTAAAATTGCAATTTCAAGACTCCAAAATAATTTAATATGCAAATATAGTTGTAACATTCATATATTCTTTCATAAGGCTATTTATTAATTCGTCCTTTTGAGTTGTAGTCATATCAGTTATAAATAAATGTTAATTATAGCAAAGTGTCTAACGTTGTAAATTTTTTTCTATTTTTTCTAAATATTTAATTACTGTAGGATGTATTGTTTTTAATTTATTTTATTTTTCTAAAAAGTTATCTTCATTATATTCATCAAAACATTTATAAAAAAATCTTATAAATTCCATTCATTTAAATCCTAATGTACTATTTAAATTTTTAACTATATTTTTCATAATATACCACAAACATAAAGTATGCTTTGTTTCAAGTAATAAAAAAATAAGATCTACTACTTTAATAATCACAACATCTTCATTTGTGAGAAATATTTTTGGTACACCATTTTAAAAAAAGTATTAAATGTCCAATTAAAATTTTTAATACTTTCATTACACATAATTACACCAGCAAAATATACACTTTTTTCATAATTATTAACACCAGTAAATATGTCAAAAGGCATGTTAAATCTATTAATTTTATATGTATTATCAAAAACTACTATATTATAAAATCGACAATAATTCATTCGCTGTTCAGAAAACATCCAAATTGTATGTTGTAATTCATTTGTTTTTAAATTAATTTTAATTTCGTATTGAAATTCATTATTATATAATTTAATATTTTCTAATTTTATTATAAAATTGTTTGCATCTAATTTCCATTTCTTAATAGTTCCTTCTTGTTAATAAATAAAATTATATAAATCATTATAAATCCATGTTACAATATTAGAAAATTCTTCTTTTAATATTGCTCAAATTGTTGGGATATTACAATCAGCACAACGAAGTAACAGAATTTTTTCTTATACTTCAGAAGAAATTGTTTTTTCTTGTGTTATAAACTGTTAATATTTAAATAATACCATTGAATAATTGTGTTCTAAATGTATTGTTGTAATATACCAAAGTCCATTGTCTAAATTCATAGATACATGTATCATAAATTTACACCCACAACGTTGTAATGGTTTATTTCTAATATTTGAACTTTTTGAAAATTTCTTTAAATTGCTTTCCCTATTACATAATATTGTTCTTTTATATATTTTGCCTATACATCATCAGTAAATTTTTTTAAACGTAAGCCTTCGAAGTCCTTCACTCCGATAACCTTCGAATACCTCCAACATAAATGTAATATTTACGAAGGTTATTGGTACCGAAAACCTTCATTTTTATTAATAAAACGTAATACTCCGGAGGTTATTGATATCGATAACCTTCAATAACCTTCACTTTATCATAATAAACGTAATATTTGCGAAGGTTATTGGTCCGATAACCTTCAATAACCTTTGAAAACGAAATTATTACAATAACCTCTGACTTAAAAAATTTCCTGATAATGTTACCCAAATCCCAAATAAATTGGAATTTGGGACGCCAAAATGCACAAATTACTAGTATTTGGGATTTGGGATTTGGGATTTCGGCAAAAGATACTAATTGTAATTTAGGATTTGGGATTTGGAATTTTGGCATTTGGGATTTTNGTAACAGAATTTTTTCTTATACTTCAGAAGAAATTGTTTTTTCTTGTGTTATAAACTGTTAATATTTAAATAATACCATTGAATAATTGTGTTCTAAATGTATTGTTGTAATATACCAAAGTCCATTGTCTAAATTCATAGATACATGTATCATAAATTTACACCCACAACGTTGTAATGGTTTATTTCTAATATTTGAACTTTTTGAAAATTTCTTTAAATTGCTTTCCCTATTACATAATATTGTTCTTTTATATATTTTGCCTATACATCATCAGTAAATTTTTTTAAACGTAAGCCTTCGAAGTCCTTCACTCCGATAACCTTCGAATACCTCCAACATAAATGTAATATTTACGAAGGTTATTGGTACCGAAAACCTTCATTTTTATTAATAAAACGTAATACTCCGGAGGTTATTGATATCGATAACCTTCAATAACCTTCACTTTATCATAATAAACGTAATATTTGCGAAGGTTATTGGTCCGATAACCTTCAATAACCTTTGAAAACGAAATTATTACAATAACCTCTGACTTAAAAAATTTCCTGATAATGTTACCCAAATCCCAAATAAATTGGAATTTGGGACGCCAAAATGCACAAATTACTAGTATTTGGGATTTGGGATTTGGGATTTCGGCAAAAGATACTAATTGTAATTTAGGATTTGGGATTTGGAATTTTGGCATTTGGGATTTTGGCATTTGGATTTTGAATTTGGGCGGCAGGTATAATTTTGCCTAATGAATTTTTATCTACTTTTCCTAACTTTATACTAAATCTCAAACTTTTTATATAGTCTTTAACAACTGTAACAAAATTATCATAAGTAGTATACAATTTACCTTCTTTAAGTTCTATATTTGTCATTTCAACCTTCAAGTTTGTAGATATCATAGAACTAGTTTTTGATAAATCAGATAAATCAGAAAGCACCGATTCATAATAAGTTAACATTATAAAGATTTGTTTTGAGACTTGAGAAATATATAAGTGTATAATATATTATAGATATTAAAATATAATGGTCAAATGTAAAGAAGAAACTGATTTAAAATTTATTATTTATTAAACTTACTATAATATATTTTCTAACTTTTGAAAACAAAATATAACATGCCATTTTTATTTACAAAAAATATATTGATAATGAGTATTCTTATCCTAGACCCCGGTTCATGATATTATCCTAGACCCAAGAATTTCAAATTTTATTGGTCCATAGTTTAGTAGGTGATCAGAAATATTTCATGTGTAAGGACAGGTGATCGAAAATATTTCATATGTGAAATTCATATGATGAAAGTGGGTGTGATAAATATTAGATAACAAATATTATTTCCACATGTAAAAAAATTCTAAGTCCCTAGGATATTTAATAAAAATTAATATTCAAAAGGTGTGACACATGGTGATAAATAAACCTACCCCTGATAAACCCTAATCCTATTCCATGCATTAAGGTAATATTATGTGAAAACATAGGATAAAATCCTGAACCTCGGGGTCTAGGTTAAGATTATCCATTGATAATATATTAATCACATGACAATACTCGAGGGTTTAGGATAAGAACCTAAACCCTCGGGTCTAGGTTAAGATTCTCCATCAAAATTTACCCCCTACCTAAAATATCACGTGGGGCGGAAAATTTCTGGTGATACCTCTGGATAAAATCACTTTATATTAGAGATGATGTTCATCCACATGACAAAAGACGGTAGTACAAAGAACACATAATAAACATAATCAGTCGAATTTTCATCATTTGAAAACTTATTTATTATTCTATTCAAAAATGCCAGTAAGTAAAACTCAGATAATATCAATAAGAGCAAGATGAATGCAAGTTAATAGATTATTATTATTATTTTTTTTTCATTAATTTAGGCATATCATTCTCAATTTAATGAAAACACAGAATATAGAATAATTGGTAATATGGCTTTATTACCAATAAAAACTAAATTTCGAGGACCAGCACCTTCAGGTATTAAATTATATTATATGTAAATATATATTTTAAAAGTAATATTTAATTATATTATTAATATAAAAAATATTAATTTGTTTTATAGCGCCATCGGATACCGATGATATTATTGATGAAGCACTTGATCTCTTTCGAGCAAATTGCTTATTTCGGAATTTTGAAATTAAAGGAAATGCGGATAGAGTTTTAATTTATCTGATTTTATTTATATCCGATGGTTTAAATAGACTTGTTAAAAATCCTTCCCAAAAAGAAGCAATGAAAAATTTAAATACTAAAGCATTAGATAATTTCGCTTTACCTGGGGAACCAGGGTTTCCATTAAATGCTTTATATTCTGCTCCATCGAATCGATCTGATGCAGGTAAATTTAATATTTATTTTATTTATTTATTGTTTAATATTTAAATTATTTATTATTATTATTATTTAAAATTTATTATTTATTATTTTATTGAATATTATTATTAATAAAATATTTATAAATTTTCTTTTAGATCTTTTACGTCAATATTTAACACAACTTCGTCAGGAATTAGCTAATAGATTAGTAGAAAGAGTTTATGTTGATGGAAAACCTAGTAAATGGTGGATGTGTTTTCAAAAGAGGAAATTCATGAATAAATCTTTATAATATAAAATCATAACAATCATAATAATAATAATAATAATGATAATGATAACGATAGAAACAATGGTATTAATAAATTATAATTTATTATTTTGCGAGTTTGGTTACATTCTATTCTATTCTCTTTGAATATTTATCCTCTTTATTCAATTTATTTCAATTTTAACTGTTAAATAAAAATAAGCACGTGCGATGTCAAGATTATATAAACTGTCGATCAATTATTAAACTGTCTTTTTCGTAAGTTAAAAAAAATGGTTTTAGCTGATCTTGGTCGTCGCATTAATGCAGCATTAGCTCAAATTAACAAAGAACCAGTTATAGATGCAAAAGTGTGTTGGAACTTTAACAACAACTATAATAGATCTTATTATTGTTATTATTATATATTATTTTATTTGGTTAATAATCAGTTCTGACAGTTTGAAATATCAATTTTACCAAGGTTCTTGATGCACTATTAAAAGAAATTTGTCACGCACTTTTGGAAGCGGATGTCAATGTTCGCCTAGTAGGAAATTTAAGAAATAATGTTAAAAATGCTGTTAAGATTCAAGATCTTGCGGCAGGAATAAATAAGAGAAAAGTTATACAAAAGGTAAAAATATGTATATATATTTTAGATCATTATTAATTAATAAAAAAGTTGATATTTGAATTTAAGTTATTTTAAATGATTTTAAATGATTTTAAATGATTTCAATTGATTTTAATTGATTTTAATTGATTTTTAAATGATTAGGCAGTTTTAGATGAACTTTGTCGGCTTGTTGAACCAGGAGCTGAAGCATTCAAACCAAAAAAAGGTGCAAAAAATATCATCATGTTTGTAGGATTACAGGGTAGTGGTAAAACAACGACTTGCACAAAAGTAAAATTTATAATTATTATCATTATTTATCTAATTATATTTTTCGAATAATTTAATATATTTAATACATTTTATATATATATTTAATATATTTTAAATTAGTTGGCATATCATTATCAACGTAAAGGATGGAAAGTATGCCTTGTGTGCGCAGATACATTTCGCGCTGGTGCATTTGATCAATTGAAACAAAATGCCACCAAAGCAAAGATACCGTACTATGGAAGGTACTAGTGATTTAATATATTTTTACATACAAAATTGATACAAATATATATATATATACGTTATTTAATATAACTCAAAATATTATTTTTAGTTATACGGAAACAGATCCGGTTCAAATAGCACATGAAGGAGTAGAAAAATTCAAAAAGGAAGGATTTGAAATAATTATAGTGGATACTTCTGGTAGACATAAACAAGAAGCAGAATTATTTGAAGAAATGATACAGATCTCAACTGTTGTTGTAAATATATTATTTATTATTATTATTATTATTATTATTATTAATATTATTCTTAATATTATTATTATTATCATTATTATCATTATTATTATTATTATTATTATTATTATTTGCATAATCATTTTCTCCAGAAATCGGATTAAAATCTGGAGTTATGTTGTCAACTATTTATAAAGAAGTATATTATTAATTCATTGATGATAATAAATTTAATTTTAATTTAAGTAATTAATTAATAATATAATTTAATTCTTACTTGATGGTATTGTTTTTGTCACAATAAAATAAAATCTTGGATTTTGATCTGGTCCATATATTACCATCTTTTNAAAACTTCTAATTTATTATTTATTTCTTGATTAATATTTGTTTCGAATTCATTAGGTTCTATCATAATAATAATAATAATAATAATAATTAATCAAAAAGTTAATATTCATAGAATAAATATTGAAATATATACTTTTCTCCTTGTGATTGTAAATTAATATTTCATTTTCGTCTTCATTATATACAGCGATAACTATTGTATACATTGTAAAGGTGAAGATAAATATATGTATAATGCTCTGTTATAAATCAAATACTCACCGTCATTAATCAATTCTGATTTTTGAGTATTACTATTATTATTATTACTATTATTATTATTGTTGTTATTATTATTATTGTTATTATACTTTTTCTTCTTCTTATTATTATTGTTATTCTTCTTCTTCTTGTTATTCTTAATATTATTATTATTATTATTATTATTATTATTATATCAACAACAGATAGGATTAATAATTATTTTTAGAATCCAGATAATACTATTTTTGTTATGGACGCAACAATTGGTCAAGCCGCTGAAGCTCAATCTAGAGCATTCCACGAAGCCACAAAAATTGGTTCAATTATTATAACTAAAATGGATGGTCATGCTAAAGGTGGTGGTGCTATTTCAGCGTAAGAAATAATAATAATGAGAAAATAATTATGAAAATAATTATGAAAATAATTATGAAAATAATTATGAAAATAATTGTGAAATGAAATTGTGAAATAAATTGTGTAATAATTCCAAAAGAATTATGTAATAATTGTATGTTTATTTTATTTTTATAATAGAGTTGCAGCAACTCATAGTCCTATTATTTTTATTGGTACCGGTGAACATATTCATGATTTGGAAAGATTTGAACCTCGACGATTTGTTCAAAAAATGTTGGGTGATTAATTATTAATAATTATTGTTAAAATTATAGTTATAATTATAGTAATATAATATGATTGATTATTAATATTTATTATTATTATTATTATTATTATTATTATTATTATTATTGTAGGAATGGGCGATATTTCTGGTTTAATGGAAACTGTACAAGATTTGAAATTGGATCAGAATAAAAATTTAATGAAAAATTTAGAACAGGGTTTGTAACAACATTTAATTATGTTATTCTAATTTTATTAACTATACAATATTTAATTATATTAATATTATTTTATTTTATTAGGTATTTTCACTATAAGGGATATGTATGAGCAATTCCAAAATATATCTAAGATGGGACCACTTTCTAAAATGATGCAAATGATGCCAGGAATGTCAGAAATGAGTCTAGAAGGTTCTGATGAACTTGGTGCTCAAAGAATAAAAAGGTTATAATTTTAATTTTATTTTATGTAATTTTAATTTATATAATTTAATTTTTATATAATTTTAATTTTCATTTTAATTTTTTTTATAGGTTAATGACAATTATGGATAGTATGAGTGAACTAGAACTTGATTCTGATGGAAAGATTTTCCATCAAAATCAAAATCGTATATTACGTGTTGCCATGGGTTCTGGTACTTCCGTTAGAGAAGTAGAAGAACTCTTAGTACAACATAAAGGATTTCAAGGAATGGTTAAGAAATTTGGTGGTAATAAAGGTTTACTTAAAGGTATTTATATTATATAATGGTTTATTATATTATACTATACTATACTATACTATACTATACTATACTATACTATACTATACTATACTATACTATACTATACTATATTTTATTAATATATATTCCACATTTTTTAAATAGGAATGGGTCCAGGAATGGATGGAAAAATGTCTCCACAACAAATGCAACAAAAAATGGCTCAAATGCAAAGAGTATATTTTTATATTATTTATTAATACTCTTCTTCTTTTGTTATCATATTTATTAATCTCATATTTTATTTATATTAAAAAATAGATGCTTCCACGTGGAATGCCTGGGATGAACAACATCATGCGACAAATGGTTAAATATTTATTTATTTATTTATTTATTTTATTTTGTGCTTTATTTGTTATTTATTTATTTATTATTTATTTTATTTTTATAGATGGGAGGTGGTGGTGGTGGTGGTGGGGGTGGATTAGGCGGTATGCCGGATCTAAGTCAAATGCAGAATATGATGAAACAAATGGGACTTGGTGGTATGCCAAATATGGGAAATCGACGATAAATTTTTCTTTTTGTAGATTTTATATCAATGAAGAGAATTATATATAATTTATGGAGAAAGATTATAATGTATTATATATATATGTCCTTATAGACAGATAACATATATTTATATTAATTTAAAAGAGTTTCATCTTATATCAATTTCCTTTTTTTCTTGCTTTCTTTAATTTCTATTTTTCTAAATTATAAACAAATTCAAACAATCACTTCAAATTAGAGTTATATTTACATATGAAAATTAAAAAAAAATATATTAAATCTTTAACAATAATAAATAGAAATTATGTTTATTGTTATTATTATATAATTATTCTAACATTATTTATATGAGGTCAAATTACATAATCATTACAAAATAAATAAATATAATTTTCACAAAATTTTTTTAAATGTTTTCTTTTACTGAATATTATTCTGAATGTTATTCCGAATATTATTCCGAATACTACTCTAAAAATATTATATTCTAAATATTATCCAACAATTAAAGTATCGCCTTCAAATTCATATTGTGGAACTTCAAGATTAAGTGGTGCCGGACCTTTTCTAATTCTACCAGATATATCATAATGAGATCCATGACATGGACAATACCAGCCACCAAAATCTCCTGCCTCACCAATAGGAACACATCCTAAATAATCATTAAATTATATAATTATAAAATTACAAAATTATTAATAAATTATTAATCACAAATTATTAATTATTAATTAATTACCTAAATGAGTGCACACTCCCTAAAAAATTTAAAAATAAAACACAATTAAAATTATAAACTAATTATAAATCTTAATAAATAAATCTAAATCTTAATAAATAAATCATAAATTACTTACAATCATAATCAACCATTCAGGTTTTCTGGCTCTTTCAGCATCACTTTGTGGATCTTTAAGATCACTTAATTTAACTGAATTTGCTTCGGCAATTTCACCAGCTGTTCGATGTCTTATAAAAATTGGTTTTCCTCTCCATTTAATAGTAATATTTTTACCTTCCGGAACTTTCGATAAATCTACTTCCGCTTTGGCCATCGCTAATACATCCGCTGATGCACTTAGATTTGTAAGAAAATCTGTAACCGAGACCTTGGCCGCTGATGCAGTCATTACTCCCGTTGCTCCCACCATCAAATATGCAAATGAACGACTTGTATATGTTCCACTATCTTTCCTATATTTAGAGGTATCAGGAATTATTACTGATTTACTAGAATTCACTGCTGCTGCTGATGAATATAACCGTTTCGGAAGATTTCCAATTGTTGGTCCAGCTAAAAAAAACAAAATAAAATAAAATAATAATTATTTATTTATTTTATTTACATTATCTTGTAATTGTCCTGTCATTAATATAATTTTTATAAATTAAAAATATTATAAATATATATAAATGCACACTTTTGAATCAGTAACGAATATTTCTATATGTATAAAATATATAATATTCATTAATCTTGAAAAAAAATCTAAATTATATTGATTCGTCATTTCCGACTTTTATTAATATAAAAAAAAAAATTGCGAAACTTACCATTCATAAAAGTTTTTGCAGTAACTAAGCCGTCGGGTCCCCGTTGTGCAGCCGCCCAGGAGGCACTAGGAATAACATTTGCTTCACTACGATAACCATTAGAAACCTCGAATAATTTCCTTATAGCAACTGAGGAATACGGTGCATTGAAAAGAGTTCGATTAACTGCAGCAGTGGCAAGTTTAGTAGTAATAGATGACATGGGTTTATAATAATAAATAATAATAATAAACTTGAAAAAAATAATTTTTTAATTTTTAATAATTTATTTATCATGTGACGTAATTTTTTGGTCATTGCCAAATCTTTATCATGTGGTTATATAAATCAAAAAATTTTCTTCTCGTCACTAAACCATCATCCATCCCATTTTCATCAATCCACATAACATAATGTTCCCAATTCACCTCTTAATATATATTTAAATATAAATTCCATTTATCAAATTTTATTTTGGAAATATTTCAAGTTTCATGGTTTGCACGGTAGTTAATATATTCTTTATATATATATACAGTAAACTTGAATTTAAATACAGAGTAAATTTTGCAATGTTCAGTATAATTCTCTTTGATTTCTCTTACACTTTTAGTTCTATTTGGTTGAGAAGAAATTATTCGTACAAGGGATAGCAAAAAAAACGGTGAAGAAATATACAAAATTTATATGTGTGATCAACAACAAAAAAAATAAATGCAAAAAAAAAATAAATTCAGAAAAGTACTCCTTAAAAATACTTAAAATACATCGTCATTATATCGATATGATGATTATTATTATTATTATTATTATTATTATTACTATTATTTTACTTTATTATTTAATTATTATTTTGCTTATTATGGTGTGGGAAATCTTCGCATTTTTATTGTTGATCATAATTGAAATGTGCAGCGGCAGAACCTTGAGGACGAGGTGATTCACCAATTACTTCTTGATGGAATTGATCCAATTGTTCTTGTTCGTCGTCATTAATTTCTTGATACATTTCTTCATTTCTAACATCTTCTGGAGTAATACGTAAAGCTTTTCCCGTTCGTTTTTTATGAATTTCAGATGCTTTACGTGCTGATTCAATACGCGCTTCCATACTGCGATCCTATCATTTCATTTATTTATTTATTTATTATTTTATTTAAGGAAATTTAAGACAATAGTAAGTAATACCATATTTAGGAATGCGGAGAATGATAACCATCATCAAACCCTCCTTATTAAAAATTAATAAAAATTATAAAAATTTCATATCGCGTCTACATACCCCACGATGACTTGCTGCAATATAAGCACGTTCTTGATTTTCTATATAAATTTTTATAAATTTTTATCATTATTAAATACAAGAAATACGTAAAGAATTGGATCAAATGAATACCTTCGTGAGTTCTTTCTTGATTACGCTTATGAATTGTCGCCATATCGAATTTTTTTATAAAATGAAATTATATTCTTTATGACAGATAATTTTATTTGAACGTCGATTAATAGTACAAAAATGAAAGTACAAAAAAAAAATATGAGAAAAAGGTGGAAAAATTATGAAAAAGTTGGAAAGATAAGAATTTTATATTCGACTTTTTTTTTTTAACAATTGGGGAAATTTAATAATTTTTATCATCAATTTTCTTTACGTCAGAATTAAAAAATTACTAATCATTTTATGTAAATTATGTGAAATGGAAACGTAAAAGAAAATAGACAAATGGATTATTCGGATATTAATCTCATATCTAAATTGTAATTCTATCGTCATTGTTCTGAGTTCTTTAACTTTAACTCCATCCAGACTCTTCCTCAATATCTATTGGTTTCAAAATGACGTATACATTACGTACGATTCAATTGAAAAAAAGAATAATCTTACAACAAATGGTATTATAAAGTTCTTTTATATTTGAGGATTAACTTGAGTCGGCGTTATTGGCAACAAAATCTTTTGGTAATCCTTGTAAAACACTTTACAAATTATTGACACTAAAACATTTCTTCTTAAGATCTCCCACAACATCTTTTCTTATATCTCCTCTTTCTCGAATATCTCATCTCATAATTTTCAATTAATTACCAAAAAAGGTTACCCTACTCTTTCTCAAACATACTTTTGAAAGAGTCGAAAAAATTATTTATTTTTTTTTGTATCATTCTTTTAGTAATATAAAAAAAATGATAACAATAGTAAGTATTATATATTATTATTATATATATTATTTAGATTCGATTTTTTTTTTTAAAAAAAAAAAATATTGGTTCTAACCAAAACGCCAACAAAGACATGTTAAATACGTTGGATACACGTTATATATCAGATATGTTGAATATGTTTCGCGTGTAAATTCACGTATTCATGTAACTCACGTAATACACAAGATTTCTATATATTTATCACTGATCTGACCATGTTTACTATTTTGATCGAAATTACTCTTTCTTTTCTTTTTTTTCTTTTTTAATCAAAGATGTCAAAGAGACCCGCATATTTATATAATAAAGAGATTAAATTAATTCATTGTTTTGATACTTTGAGGGGAGCCTGCAAGTTTCTTGTCAACTGTAAAGATTCTTTTAAAATACGTCAAATGAGAGACACTGGTTTTTTATTTAATGAGGAATGGTATATTTTTACAAAGGCTTTTGATAAAAAAACCCTTACTCGTGCCAAATCCATGGGCGTTTATGCACCTAGTAGGTTAGCCTTGACTTATTGTGATAATTTTTCGTTATAGCAAAAAAAAAAAAAAATTATTTTTTTTCTGACTAAAATATATTTGAAATAATATATAATGAATAATTATATTGAATAACAAAAAAAAAAATAGTGCTATTGGCAAATGAAGTAGCCCCACCCGACAAAAAGAAAAGTGAAATTCCCTTAATTCACGTTTACGANAATACACAAGATTTCTATATATTTATCACTGATCTGACCATGTTTACTATTTTGATCGAAATTACTCTTTCTTTTCTTTTTTTTCTTTTTTAATCAAAGATGTCAAAGAGACCCGCATATTTATATAATAAAGAGATTAAATTAATTCATTGTTTTGATACTTTGAGGGGAGCCTGCAAGTTTCTTGTCAACTGTAAAGATTCTTTTAAAATACGTCAAATGAGAGACACTGGTTTTTTATTTAATGAGGAATGGTATATTTTTACAAAGGCTTTTGATAAAAAAACCCTTACTCGTGCCAAATCCATGGGCGTTTATGCACCTAGTAGGTTAGCCTTGACTTTTTGTGATAATTTTTCGTTATAGCAAAAAAAAAAAAAAATTATTTTTTTTCTGACTAAAATATATTTGAAATAATATATAATGAATAATTATATTGAATAACAAAAAAAAAAATAGTGCTATTGGCAAATGAAGTAGCCCCACCCGACAAAAAGAAAAGTGAAATTCCCTTAATTCACGTTTACGATGATCATAATAATTTGGTTCAGGTTACAAATTCAATTTCTGAAATTGCACATTATTTATCAATTGCTGCACAACGCATTAAAGAATATATAGATTCAAATAAAAAGATGGTAATATATGGACCAGATCAAAATCCAAGATTTTATTTTATTGTGACAAAAACAATACCATCAAGTAAGAATTAAATTATATTATTAATTAATTACTTAAATTAAAATTAAATTTATTATCATCAATGAATTAATAATATACTTCTTTATAAATAGTTGACAACATAACTCCAGATTTTAATCCGATTTCTGGAGAAAATGATTATGCAAATAATAATAATAATAATAATAATAATAATAATAATAATAATAATAATAATAATAATAATAATAATAAAAATGATAATGATAATGATAATAATAATAAAAATGATAATGATAATGATAATGATAATAATAATAATAATAATAATAATAATAATAATAATAATAATAATAATAATGATAATAATGATAATAATAATAATATTAAGAATAATATTAATAATAATAATAATAATAATAATAATAATAATAATAATAATAATAATAATAATAATATTAAGAATAACAAGAAGAAGAAGAATAACAATAATAATAAGAAGAAGAAAAAGTATAATAACAATAATAATAATAACAACAATAATAATAATAGTAATAATAATAATAGTAATACTCAAAAATCAGAATTGATTAATGACGGTGAGTATTTGATTTATAACAGAGCATTATACATATATTTATCTTCACCTTTACAATGTATACAATAGTTATCGCTGTATATAATGAAGACGAAAATGAAATATTAATTTACAATCACAAGGAGAAAAGTATATATTTCAATATTTATTCTATGAATATTAACTTTTTGATTAATTATTATTATTATTATTATTATTATGATAGAACCTAATGAATTCGAAACAAATATTAATCAAGAAATAAATAATAAATTAGAAGTTTTACCTTTACCGGAACCGGTAAGCTTTTTGATATTAATCATTTCTTATTTAATAATTATTATTTAATATTATTTGTATCAATTTCAAAAGGATTTTCTGGATTCAATTCGACTTTTTGCAAGTAACCATTTTACATATGATAATATACGCCCAAATATTTTTGGAAAAATGAATGAAACTGCTTTGCTTACTATGGGTAAGTTCATTTTAATTATTAAAATAATTTGAAATTGTTGCATTTTAAATATTATAGGCATTATAAGTATTATAAGCATTATATAAGCATTATAAAAATTATTACGTCAAAAACATTTAAATAATCTTTATTTCAGGAATTCTCATGCAAGAATACATCAAGTACATAGCATCAAATCCTCAATAATAATAAAGGTCGGATAATAGAATAATTTGTCTAAGATTAATTTATCTATCAAGGTTTACTTTACCGAAAAAATAAAAAAAAATGGTGAAAATGTCCATATTATACATTGTGTGCTTAAAATCTATCTATCTCAATTATTTACGTTCCTAGTCTTATTTGTTATGCATTCGCGTTTAAATCATTTATATATTTTTTTTGCAATACAAATAATACGAATGCGTAAATGCGGTTCTACAAGGTTTACAATTGTCTTTGTGTAGCAATTAATATAAAAATAAATTCTTAACGTACCAACCGATCAGCGCGTGTGGTTTAGTGGTATAATTGCCGCCTGCCACGCGGCAGACCCGGGTTCAATTCCCGGCGCGCGCAGTCGCTTACGTTTTTTGACAAAATATAAAAATATTTAGTGCGATCATATGATAAGTAGTATACTAAAAACTTTGTATTACATTGCACTTTTACCTCTGACGTTAATGTGTTTTTGTGATTGAATATGTTGAGATAGTGTAAAAAAATAAAATCACTAAATAAAGCAAAAAATATTCATAAATAAACACCACATACTTGCTGTGAAATAACTAAGACAACCAATCTTGAATTTGCAGTCACATTTTACTTGAAAAGATCAATATGCTACCTTTATTTTCTGCATAAAGTCACCCTTTGTTATCACCTGTTTTGGAAGAGCTACGGAAATTAAAATAATTCTAGGTTATTAACATTAAAGTAAAGAATGTAAGAGATTTTAGGTAAAAACAAATAAGTTTATTAACAAATTAATAACAGAAAAATAATAAAACTATTACTCAGTTTATAACTTTATTAAAATGTATTTGTCTTGACTACAAAAAAGGAAAAACTACTTTCTCTTTTATAACAATTTTTACAAGTGATCTTTAAATATATCAAAATGTACTAGTCAAATGGAAAAAAATAAGACAGTTTTATCATGAATAGGATTCTGATTAATGTTAAATTTGAATTTTCACAAATAGAATACCTGATTTGTTCATTTAACTAGTAATAAATTCTATGTTAGTATTGTAAACCTTTTGTAAATTTTTTCAAATGTAAGCTTTCAAAGTATTTTACTTTGATTACCTTTAAATACTTTATACATGTCATCAAAACTATTGAATTGAGTCAGATGCAATTAAAATTAAGAAAAATTGGAGTTGAATCAAGGTAAATTTTAATTTTTACTAGTAATTGATGCAATTAGTTGAGTTAGATGCAATTAAAAACACATGTCATATAATCAAAAATTGACAAAATTTTAATGCAAATTGGCCAAAAATCAGCTGCCTATTTGTGCCTATTTACGTATCATCCATGCCTATTTACATATTATCCTGTCTATTTGTATATTTTCCTGTCTATTTGCATCAAAAATTTTACCTATTTTTCTTCTGAAATTGAAATTTAAAAGTTAAGTCAAGGCCAAATTAGTTTTGAAAACATGTATAGAATACTTCCAACATAAATATAATATTTGCAAAGGTTATTAATATCAAAAATCCCTATAAGAAGTCACAATACTTAAAATATACTTAAAATATATTTAAATAATTATACTTAAAATATATTTAAATAATTATACTTAAAATATACTTAAAATTTTATTAATTTTTGATCATTTGACATGTGTTAGTCTCATCAGCATCCCATTAACTAATCATTTGACATGTGTTAGTCTCATCAGCATCCCATTAACTAATCAAATCAGAAATCAGTTGCCTATTTGCGTATCTCCACAAATCTTTCTGCCTATTTGTGTATCATCTACAAATCTCCCTGCTTATTTGAACCAAAAATTTTGCCTGTTTTTCTTCATTTGACCAGTATATGTTTAACTAATTCAATCTTATCTAAACATTATCTAAATTTAAAGATTGCCTATATGCTTAAAGGCTTGAATAACAAGAAGCTTAAAGGTTCATTTCATATTACTTAATTGAAATTTTTTTACTTTACTTTTTATATTTATTAAGTTGTGCTTTTTCTAATCTCTTTCTTTGTTCAGAGTTATAAAGATTTTAGATATAAGTTAATCTTTAATTATAATTGTTTTATTCTAAGAAATTTAGAATATCCCATTTATCCAAATTATTTGTGTATATGCTAGATATTATTGAGTATGTATAAAAAATTGGAATTCTGATCATAACATTTTCCTGTTTTTGTAATGTGATAATGCCTGCATAATTCCTGACATATAACAAGCTCTTTGTTATTAATTTTGATATTTAGGAAATTTTACAAATTTTTAGAAAAACTTTAGGTGAATATATTCCTGAAGATATGATAATATTTTTATTGCTGTTGTTTTTGTGATAACTAGTACCCTTCAGGTGGAACACTTTCAAAGAGGCCTATGTTCATCATTCAAGTATGTTATAAAATTTTACCACACTGTTATTTATTTAAAAAATTAAAAAATTTCTTATTTCTTTTATAAAATATAAACAATAAGTATTATCTACAGTTAAAAAATCATTTGATATTAAATAATAATTACATTCCAAAATTGTTTACTTTGTCTAGTTTTTATTTAACGTTTTTTATAAGAACAAGGTTTTAATAACTTTGATGCATTTTCTAAAAGGGATTTCTCTGATTTCTTTAATTGTGATGATGACTTAATGAAATCCAATATAATAAACATTTTGTTTGAATCATCCTAAAAAATAAAATAAATAAAAAATAATTAATAATAGAAAATATCAAATAAATAAATTAAATAGTAAAATAAATAATTAAATTAAATAATAATAATAAATAATTTATATACCTTTCTTACAAAATCGAATCCAATCTCAGCAAGAACTTTAATGAAAGCATTAATATCTGAAAATCTACTTACAACCTCAGCTATTTTTAATTCACCCCTTTTTTTAATAATTTAATAATTAAAAATAAACAATTAAATTTAAATTCTTTAATAAATAATTAAATTTAAATTTAACATACTTTGGTTTCAAGACACGATAAGCTTCTTTTAAGAATTCAATATAATTTGTACCCATTAAAGACAAACAAAATATTGTAATATCAAAGAATGAATTTGGTATAGGAAGCTTTAAAATAAATAAAGAAAAGAATATAATAATATAAATAATTAATAATAATAATAATAATATAAATAATTAATAATATTAATATAAATAATTAATAATATTAATTAATTAATAAAATACCTTTGCTATATCAGATACAATAATCATATTATTTATTGCTACTAAATCAAAAGAAAGAACTTTATTGGGTGCTTTTTGAGCAATTTTCCCTTCCCCACAACCTAAATCAGCCACAATCCAATTTTTTGGTTTTTGATTTAAATAATTTATCAAAATATCAACAGGATTTGTAGGCCATGATTTGACTACTGATCGAAATCCTTCATGATATTCATCAAATGTTCGAGGATTCTCTTGAAATAATTTAAATGCTGATGAACTACTTGTGGTATATAATTCTTCATTAATCAATCGAAATCTCCCTGCCGCAAGATCTTTCTTTAATTTTTGTTGTCGAGATAAATTTTTCTAAATAAATCAGACAAATTAAAATGGATTTTATTTGAAAAAAATATATATATGAAATCTTACCGTTAATGCTTTATCATTGTTAGCATCGTTGGTATCATTAGCATCAGCATTCAACGAATCGTTACAAGATTGATTTGAATTTTGTGACTTTTTTTTCTTTTTTACTTTAAATTTCTTTACATTTTGTACAGTATGATCATTCAACTTTATTTGTTTAGTATTGGGTTCTTGATCATTCAACTTTATTTGTTTAGTTTTGGGTTCTTGATCATTCAACTTTATTTTTTCAATAATAGGTTCTGGATCATTTAACTTTATTTTTTTGTTATTGGGATAAAAATCTTGTTCTTTTTTTGATTTTCGTTTTCTATTTTGTTTATTATTATTATTTTGTTTATTATTTATAGGGTCAGAAACTATCAAGTTTCCCAGATTCCAACCCGGAACATCAAATAAGGTTGAAAATGTTGAAGTTGATAAACTACGATCCATAATGACTACAATAAATGACTAAAGAATAAATTTAGTGATTTATTAATTAAGTAAACCATGTGATTAGTGACATATCAGAATAATCCCCTTTTTAATTTGACAATCTCTATACTAGAATAACACAGAGAATCTCTGGTTATAATATTGAATAAGTTTAAACAATTAAAGGTTTTAAATATTATTTGAAGTGTTATAGGAATAATTTTGTTTTCAGTAATTAAATAATCAAATATTTAAAAATGATAATAAAAATAAAAAAAAATAATAATAAGCTAAAATACATTTTATGAACTTTGTGCAAATGTAAACTTTAAAATTTTAAAAGAATTTTTGAAATAATTTAACTTATATAATTTCTATGAATAAACTATTTTAATGTAATTACAAAATTAGTGCATAAATGCGATCTATAAAATTTATATGTCATCTTCAGCAGCCAATCGTCTATATCCTTGTCCACCACGAGATATTGATGGACCTCGTTTAACTGCTGTCCAAATTGAATTAAAGAAACCAGAGTTATCTTTAATTTTCTCCACTCCACCATTACCATCATCTACCCAAATTGGTTTACGCCACCATCTTAAAAGTAAACTTGAACAAACAACACTAACACTTGAACATGCCATTGCTGCTCCCGCCATCATTGGATGTAAATGATATCCCCATGGGAGGAAAACTCCCATGGCCAATGGAATGCCAACAACATTGTATAAACATGCCCATATGAAATTCAACCGAATTCTATAAAATGTTGTTCGTGATAAATCAATTGCGGCTACTACATCAGTAATATCTGGACGCATAAGTACAATATCTGCTGCTTCTATAGCAATATCTGTTCCGGAACAAAGTGCAATACCTACATTTGCAGCGGCGAGTGCTGGTGAATCATTTACACCATCTCCAACCATTGCCACCACATTCCCTTTACCTTCAAGTTGAAGTGATTGAATTATTTGCATTTTACCTTTGGGAGAAACTCCAGCATGAATTTCAGTAATTCCACATTGTGCTGCTATGGCTTGTGCTGTAAGTAATTGATCTCCGGTGATCATCGCAACTGAAATACCCATACGCTTCAATGCTCCAACAGCTATTTTAGATTCCGATTTTACTACATCTGACAAAAATATAGATCCAATAAATTCATCATCAATAGCTACTAAAACAGTAGTACGTCCAAGACGCTCTTGATTTTCCTTTAGAACTATAGCAGATTCTGGAACTGAGACATTTTTAGAAAGAAATTGAGCATTCCCAATTAAAACATTGTAATGTTTCGAATCGGCATTTGTGGTTGATGTTGAAGGATTAGAATTAGTGTTTAAAATAACAGTACATTTTATACCCAACCCAGCATATGCCTCAAAGTCGTTAACTTGAGCATCAATTGTTTCAACTCCCATAAGATTTTTACTATAATTATATATTGCTCTGCCTAGAGGATGTTCACTTAATGATTCAGCGGCACCAATAATAGTAAAGAAATTTTCTTTATTCAAATCTAAATTATTTTTCGTTATTTTGAAATGAGCGACTTCTAATAGACCTTTAGTCAAAGTTCCAGTTTTATCAAATACTACTTTTGATATTTTATGTCCTGCTTCAAGTGGAACACCTCCTTTGATTAATATACCATTCTGAGCACCTACTCCTGTACCAACCATTACAGCTGTTGGAGTACTAAGGCCAAGAGCGCAAGGACATGCTACAACAATTACGGAAATACATAATTTGAGACAAACCATAAAATAACTACCATCACTAAAAATATCCGGAAGAGGATTCATAATTTGAGTGAGGCACATCCAACCGAAGAATGTCAAAATTCCCAAAAGTATAACTACTGGCACAAAATATCCGGCAACTTTATCTGCAAATTCTTGAATTGGTGCCTTTGAGGATTGTGATTCTTCAACAAGTTTAACAATTTGAGATAATGCGGTATCATTTCCAGAACGAGAAACTTCCATCTCAAAAGATCCTAATCCATTTACTGTACCACCGATTACCAAATCACCTAGCTTCTTGTTAACGGGATTAACTTCTCCAGTAACCATTGATTCATCCACAGCTGAACTACCAGAGGTAACTATACCATCTGCAGGAATCTTATCACCCGGTACAATTTTTACGATATCTCCCATTTGGATTAATTCAGTGGGAATATTTTTTTCACTAATATTACCAGTTTCAGGATCTTTTATATAGATTGTGGCAGTAGAAGGTGTAAGAGACATTAATTTTGATAAAGCAATGGAAGTTTTACCCTTTGCTAGGTTTTCCAAATATCGACCAAGGGTAACAAATGTTATTAACATAGTTGAAGTATCAAAAAATACGGATGGTTTTCCATGATCAGGAGAGCATAACGCAAAGAGCATTGAACAACATGAAAATATAAAAGCTGAAGTTGTGCCAAGTACTATTAATACATCCATGGTGGCACCTTTATGTTTTAAGGATTTATATGATGTTCTATAAAATCTTTTACCGATTCCAAATTGAACTGGCATTGTAAGTATAAGAGAGGCGATGTCTCCACTATACAAACCAGGAATAACCTCTATATCTATTAAAGCCGAACCCCACCAGAATTGAGGAAAAACCATTGAAATAAGGAATACCGGAATTGCAAACATAAGAGATTTGCGGAATGCTGATCGCCATTCAGTAATATCTTTAGTACGAGCCAAAGATTCTAATTGATTTTTTTTGCTATTATCATTAATTAAAATACTTACCCCAAAACACTCTATATTATTTACAATGTCTCGAACACCCAACACCTCCTTATCAAATTGAACTGTCATTAATGATGTGTCATAATTTACAGAAACGCTTAGAATTCCAGATACTTCACTTAATTCCCTTTCTATTACATCAGCTTTAGAAGGATCTCGCATTCCAAATATTTGAAGTTCAATGGTATCTTCTCGTTTTTGTTTAATGAGAGTTGCAATAAATCCAATGTCATCAATCATTCCAGCTATTTTAAATTCATCTAATATATCAGGATTATATTTTACAGTTGCTTTCTCAGAAAGTAAAGACACTGTGATCGATGATATTCCCGGAACAACTTTCAAATGCTTCTCTATACTATTGACACATGAAGCACACGTCATTCCAGATATTTGTATCTGAATAGTTTTTATTTTTTCGAACTCAAACTGTTCGGACTTTATAGTCTCGAGAGGATAAGATTCTTCTGGTAAACCTTTTAAGGTAATGTCAGTGAATGCTGCAAATTCCGTGATTAATGGTTCTTCTTGACATGAATCAGAAGATATTACAGGAACTTTAAATCCACATTTTTTAATTGCTTCTATAATCTGATTTTCTGTGATTAATTTATCATCATATTCGATGAGAGCATTTTCATCTATTAAACTGACCACTACGTTTTTAATACCCGAAGTTGACTTTAGAGCATTTGTTATTTTGTTGACACAAGAATTACATGACATTCCCTTTACTGGTAACGTTATTGATTTTATTGCCTCATCGTCGTTTAAATCCAAGGGAACAGTAAATCCTGAATTTTTGATACATTCTATAATTTTATCTTGAGAAATTATGGCGGAATTATATTCGATTAAAGCATTTTTATCCTGTAAACTGACAACAACATTAATTATTCCAGGTGTAGAACTCAAAGCCTTCGTAATTGAATTTACGCAAGACATACAGCTCATTCCTTTGATAGGTAAAGTAATTGATAAATCGCTAGATAGAATATCAAGATCCTGATTTTTTTCTGGAGAAGTTTCGAACCCGGCTTTTTCAATCGTTTCAATGATCCGAGCTTTGCTTACTTTGCTAGCGTCATATGTGACATTAGCTTCTGCTTTTTCCAGACTAACGACGACATTGGACACTCCGACTAGTATTGAAAGTACTTTTGTAACGGAGCTTACACAAGATTGGCAAGTCATTCCACGCACCGGAATGGTAACTACCACCGAAGAGGAACTTGCATTATGATTGTTTGTAGAAATCTGGTCACCTATGGGACCAGAAAAATCTTCTTGAATAATATCTTGACCGCCACTAAGGTCTTCAATGATATTAGCAGCTCTAATATGAACGTCTGTCATAATAATTGTATTCTATTATTAATAATTAAATGAATTTATTCCTTTAAATTTTTGTTTTTTTTTCAATATAAAAAGTCATTAAAGGAATTTATGTATATAGACCTTTATGGTAATTTTTGGCAAATAATTATTATCGTGGTTTCAAATATGTTTCACTACTACTGATTGTGTATTTAAACTATTACAATCATATGGTTTGTATTACGGTCAGAAACGAACGATGAATTATTTCCGTTAAGGTATCGTTTCTTTGAGACAAAGCAATTAGATTTTCTTTTATAGAAATAAATGATGGTTTTAAAGCTCTTTGGTGGCTGTGTCAAAGGCTGAGCACAAGGATAAGATATTTCATTATGATTCATCTATATTTTTTTTTTAGAAATCGCAGTATTTCACGTGCCCAAAGTTAGTTTTCTATCAGTTTATTATCACGGAAATAATATAACAAGTAAAAATATGCAGTGACTTAAAAATAAAAATTAAACTGTCACGAGGATATGTTTAGGGAACATTGTGAGTTGCACCAAATCTCATCAATCACCAATCCTTAATTGGTGATATAAATACAAATCAGCATAGAGAAAGTTTGTTTTATTGGTTGATGATAATAGTAACGTGATTAGACAAATAATAATATTCAGATCAGGTGATTAAAGAAAATTATCTAGATTTAAATTATTTATTGGCAATAAAAATATCTGAGTTTATAAAGGACCCCGAGCAATTTATAGATAGGTCAGATAATACTAAATTACTAAATTAGGAAATAAGAAAGGAAAAATATGATTTTTATAAGTAAATTTTTAAATTTTAATTAAAAATAAGCAACTTTTTAAAAATTTTACTATAATAACTAAGTAAATTCTAATGTGACCTATTTATAAATTTCTCTGGGTCCTGTTTATAATGTTTAAAATATTACATAAAATTTTTATATATATTATTACAAATTCTATAAATTTAATAAAGGTATATAATATTATTAAAACTAATTAAATACTTAAATAATTGAGAATACTTGTTTTATAATATACTTTTTATTCTTTTATTAGCATGTAAGACTTATTGAAAATGCTTGTCTTATAGTATACTTTTTATATCTTTATTTATTAATTTAATTTTTCTTTTAGTATACGAAATTATTAAGAATACTCGTTTTATAGTATACTGATATTAATTATAAGTTTAGAGATATTAATTATAAGTTTAGAGATATTGGTATTTAACTACTTCTTAAGTTCAAAGGTGTTAACACTTAGCTTCTTCATTAATAATATCTTTCTATTAATATTTATAAGTTCAAAGATGTTAGCACTTAATTATTTCTTAAGTTTAGAGATGTTAATATATAATTTCTTCTTTAATAATATTTTTCTTATATTTTTTTATTTAATATCTTCAAATAATATCTTCAATTTATATCTTCAAATAAATATCTTCATTATACATGTTATCAAAACTAATTTGATCTTGACTCAACTCTTAAAGTTTTAATTTTTAATTGCGTCTGACTCAATTAATTACATCAATCACTAGTAAAAATCAAAATTTGCCTTAACTCAATTTCAATTTTTCTTAATTTTAATTGCGTCTGACTCAATTCAATAGTTTTAACATGTATAATCTTCATCAATAAATTTTTTTAAATATAGACCTTTAAAATATTTTATTCTGATAACCTTTAAATAATTTTAACATAAATGTAATATTTATAAAAATTATTAGTACTAAAAACCTTTATTTTTATTAATAAAATATAATATTGCAAAGGTTATTGATATTGATAACCTTTAATTTGCAAAGGTTATTAATTTAATAACCTTCAATAATCTTTGAAATCAAAATTATTTCAATAGAAAATTTTCTAATATTCATAATATTTCAGTGATATTTAATTATTACATTTAAATTTTATTTTGATATAATCTCATAATTAATATTTATTAATTCATTAAAATTTATTAATAATTTTATTAATTCAAGAATATTCATGTTCCCAAAATTGATTTTAGATTTTTGAGGTATTTCATCTTTTGAGATTTATACAAAATCTATTTTATATATATATAGAAGTAAAAAAAGTATTTAGTTATATATATCTTTATACATGTCGTCAAAACTAATTTGACCTTGACTCAACTCTTAAAATTTCAATTTTTAATTGCGTCTGATTCAACTAATTGCGTCAATCACTAGTAAAAATCAAAATTTGCCTTGACTCAACTTCAATTTTTCTCAATTTTAATTGTGTCTGACTCAATTCAATAGTTTTGACGATGTTACCGTAGTAATATTGTAGTAGTCATATTTTAATTATTATTATATATTATTGACTTATATTATTTATTATTTTACTATTATATTTAGTTAGTATTTATTTATTTATTTATATTCTTATCTGTAATACGAAAGACAAATTAATTTACAAATATGTAGTTGTGGAGTGTAACTGTGTCCTGTAATGGATTTACCATAGATAGTAGTAAATTAATATGTAGATCATATATTACGAGGACCCAAAGGACCCAAAGGACCCAAAGGACCTAAAGGACCTAAAGGACCTAAAGGACCTAAAGGACCCAAAGGACCTAAAGGACCTAAAGGACCCAAAGGACCTAAAGGACCCAAAGGACCCAAAAATTAGTTATATAAAGGATGGATTTTGGCCTGAGGCAAAGGCAGTCAGTTT